>JAECXB010002132.1:0-28923 GCA_018151435.1 Zaprionus africanus
GCTTAGTGATTGTACCGTCGAAAAAAGAGATTTGATCAAAAACATGATCTCTGAAGGTAAAACCTACGCTGAAATTGGTCGAATTGTCGCTTGTTCAAAGAAAATGATCCGCAACGCACTGCTGTTTTTCGCAAAGAACGAAACACGTTGAAGAATGCCCTCAATGTCGAACGTAGAGATCAAGCGCTTGGTTCGACAAAGCAAGAAGGAGCCTTTTAAGCCGGCGACGGAACTGAAGAAGGAGCTTCAGATAGCTACAAGCGTGGAAACAGTTCGCAAACGCTTAGGACAAAACAACCTTACGCGTGCCGTCCCAGAAAAGTCCCGCTTTTGACTGTGAAGCATGTGGCAAACCGAATCGAATATGCCAAGATACACAAGGATTGGCCTGTGGCGAAGTGGCGCAACATTTTGTGGTCAGATGAGAGCAAAATTGTGTTGTTTGGTGGGAAAGGCTCTCGGTCTTATGTTCGGCGTCCACCACGAACTGAATATAATCCTCGCTTCACCTTTAAGACGGTAAAGCACGGGGGATCAAACATCATGGTATGGGCGTGTTTTTCATACTATGAAGTAGGTCCGATCCATTGGATTCAAGGCATCATGGATCAGCACATTTACACAGATATCCTGGAAAATGTGATGCTGCTATATGCCGAGGATGAAATGCAGTTGGTTTGGACATTTCAACAGGATAACGACCCAAAACACACGAGCAAGAAAGCTCGAAAGTGGATTGAGCAGAAATCGATCCGAAAAATGAAGTGGCCTGCTCAGTCACCCGACTTGAATCCAATCGAAAACCTTTGGGCGGACGTGAAAAAAAGGTTTCTGAAGCCAAACCCAATAATAACGAGGAACTTTGGGGTGTGGTCAAGGATGCAGGGAGCAAAATTCCTCAAAAACGGTGCCAGGACTTGGTGGACTCCAAGCCAAGACGATGCGCAGCTGTTATCGCCAATAAAGGTCACGCAACCAAATATTAAGATTCTCTAAACATAGTTCTGAAGATATAATCCATTTGTTGAATTCATTTTTTATTTTATTATTTAGTTTTAGCAAACTACGTGAAACAGTGCTATTTTTGTTACCGCCTAAATATGAAGGTTTTTTTTGTTTTACCAATTATTTTTAAAATATCCATTAGATCTGATCCTAATTTTGTTAGTTCGATTGAAAATCATTGTAGTATTTAAGTTTAGTGAGTAAAATGATGAAAAAGTGTCAGAAAATACAGAAACGCTGGGACAAACACGAAATGTGCTTATGGTGCTATTATTGTTACCGCAACTGTATCTCGCTTATTTTGGCAAGTACAGTAACAAAATTTTTTGTGAAGCTTTAAGTATTCAATATCTTTAAATTAGCATACAGTATGGGTAAAGTAACAGTTTTATCATTGGTTGAAAAATCAAAGATTGAGGCATACTTTGAATCTGGACTATTGTAGTGTACAAATTAATCGAACCGTTTCTAGGAGTTCGAAATAAATATATTTTTTATTTGTGGAGAACGACTCCGTTTCTTGTGAGTACAAAATTAAGACTAAAGTTACAATATTGTTCTGAGGCCGAAGTGGCCTTTGAAGATGTCAAAGCTTCTGCTGATCGAGCTAAAGCTTAAAGCTCGTGATGCAATTTGGACTTTGGACGAAGGAAGATTTGTTTACAAATAAGTGTTTTGCACGCTTGGCTTTTAGGCTGCGTGGGTGGTTCATTACTTCAAAGAGGAATTACTTAAGACTTAATGGGAATTGTTTACAATAGCGAAATATGAGGAGTTGAGAATCAAGACTCAATGGGAATTGTTTACGTTAGCGAAATATGAGGGGTTGAGAATGAATTGTCAAGAGTCCGGAAAGACTATGAAAAGTTGTTTACAATTTACATAAGGAACGCTAAGTAACGCAGGGTGATAACTAACATCCCTGGTCTTTCATTAAGATATCGATATTAGTGTTGATTGAGTCCTTAGTGACTAGCTTAGCCCTCTATCGACCAACTACCGAACAATTATTATCGATTAAAGAAAAAGTAGAGCTTGACCATATCTAAGCCCCTTGGTCCATCTCTTTTTCTCGTCTGACGCCAAGCCATCCTGACCTGTCTCTACAATCTTTTTGAGGCCATCATACACGGGAATTAAACAAGTATTGCTGGTTTAAGTACAAAGTAAATACGTTGTTAGCAGCAGATACTTATTGTTGGGCAAGTCCTAATAATTTCCTTGCTTTCTTTTGGCACTTTTTTGAACAGCCCTATGGAGCACCCTAGCGACATTTTGATCATATTTTTAACGCGGCCACTGGCTCCAGACAGCGCGTGCTTGAGTCGGGCTAGGCGCCGTGCGACATCAATTGGATACATTTGGTTACACTCAGTTATAGATATTTTGTGTTCGGTGACGCTGCACTCTGCACAAGGTGTGCAAGCGCGCCACACATACACATAACCTTTTTGTTAAGCGGCATTGATTAATAATCGCGAGTAACAATATACTTGTATATGCAATCTGTGCATATAATAATTTTGTGTTACAAATTCTTATGTTGTCCCCCTTGGCGGAACTAAAATTGGTATATTACTGCAAGTACACACAAGCGTACAATGTTGGCCAGCTGAAATGCCACTCATCTTTATCATCCAACAATTCATCATCTTTAACGACATCGACACCTTTGGGGCGTGGAATAGTGATAAAAAAAAATCAGTCACGCACACACACATACATGATAATACACACAGTGATCTCAATTTTAAACATTATAAAATCAGTGTAAATTTACACACACACACCTCACACTCACGCTAAACCAAAAAATAAAAAAACATATTAAATTCATTCATGCATTCTTATTGAATACTTAAAGAAAGGAAAATTGAATTTACTATATAATACTTAAAACAAAAGAAAAATTTAAAAATTATAAATTAAAAGTAATGTGAGTGCTTAACCAGTCGAACGCTACAGTCAGGTACTGACTGTAGAAGGCCATGGATTATTATTAAATACTGTGTATCATTTATTTCATATGACTGAAAATTTTGCTTCATTTGCAAAAATTTTAAAATATAAATTTTATATTCTCATTATTCAATTCGAACAATACGCACAAATTCAGTTGACAGACAAAAGAAGAAAAACACTTATACAATGCAAAAACCAAATAGACAAGAAGTATAAGCATTAGATAGAGCGAGAGGGCAATAAATTGATGTGAAGTTGTACAGTAGCTTAGTGGAGTGTGTGCCGGATTCGAAGAGCAATGATGTTGACAGTGCTCGGGCTCGATTGCTGCCGCGAACAATGTAATGTGTGACGAGTTTTCCTTTTTTCTTTCTTTTTTATTGAATAATTTAAACAACAACATAACAGTAGTTTTTAAATTTTTTGGTACGCAACATATTTAATTAAGTAGAAAACTTTTATAAACTTTGCCGAATGTGTTAGAGAGGGACGCCGAAACATAAATGTGCAAATGCAGACATGCATGTATCGGCGTCCCGCTCTAACATTCGTAACTTATTGATTGTCTTAAATATTGCAAAAAAAAAACATGAGATTTAATTTTTAAAACTATTTTATTGATATTTAATTAAATAACTGTAGTTTTCCTTTAAGCTTATAAGAATAAAAAAATAACCAAAAAAAAAAGTAATTAAAATAAAAAGTTGCACCAGCCGGCCGCGCATGGGATACGAACTCCCGCACGCAGAACCGCTGTCCGCCACTCTAACCAATAAGCCACTGCCTCAATTGTTGATCGTTCGGCAAAGTTGCATTCTGAGCTAATTCTGTTACCATTCTATGCAAATAAAAGGTTTTGTAAAATTCTGTATGTCCGGCGATTCGAACTTCGGTATGATGCGTAAATTAGGTCTTAATATACGCATAAGTATACGTTCAAATTGAGTTTAATTCGGATCATATCTTGCTTATTTTTAGTCAGATTTAAATGAAATTTTCAGAAAACGCCCGTGGCAATGTATTTGTCATGTGAGATGTACAACTTTGGTTGTTGGGTATATACTGTGTATATTAAATTGTTATTACTGATTTACAGAGGCCAGAAGGGGCGTGGCCGAATTTCAAAAAATCTTTAAAACACTGCAACATACACGGATGTTGTGATCAAATTTGAAGACTCTAGCTCTTATAGTTTCTGAGATCCAGGTGTTCATACAGACAGACAGATGGACAGACGGACAGACAGACAGACAGACAGACGGACAGACAGACATGGCTCAATCGACTCGGCTGTTGATACTGATTCAGAATATATATAGTTTATGGGGTCGGAGATGCCTCCTTCTGCCTGTTACGCACATTTGCGTTCCGACAAACACAGTAGACCATGAATTTTTTTAAAATCCATGGCCTAAAAATTAAATTCAATATGAGTACTAAAAGGAATAAAATTTGGTTTTGAATTTCTGACAATCCACATTACATAACGATACTATAAAGATCCTAAGATTAATTTTGAAAATGGTTTTGCTTTTCTCCTTCATTGCTATAAATTTACTCAAACACCTTTGTAGTCAATTTGATCAGGGCAGTATGCTTAACTGATCATGCCAAAAGAAATACAAATGAAAAAAAAATTTTGGAAATTTTATAAATCTGAATTTAATTTGAAAGAAAGAAAAATAATTTGTTGTAACACTATTTCACTACCCCCTCATAGCATCATGCTAAAACATTTACTTCTTCTTAGCATATTTGTAAATAAATGAATTATTTTATAATGTTTAACTAAATTTAAAAATGGGTTGCTTTGGATGAAAATGGGCAATTACACTATCCTAACATAAAATTTCTGAAAAGACGGGAAGACACAGAAAAACAATTGCCAATTTTCTCTTGGGTGTTATGGTGTGGGGAGCTATATCATACTACGGCACTTGCGAGCTTCAATTTTTGACATCGCGCATGAACGCACAGAACTACAAGGTGTTAAAACGGCTTTCCCGCATTTCCAAAGGCTTTTCCAAAACCTGTAGTGGACTTTCCAGCACGATAATGCTTCAATTCACACAGCCCGATCCGTGAAATCATGGATTCAGGATCAAAAAGTGGATCTCATGGAGTGGCCACCATACTCACCCGACCTTAACATCATTGAAAACGTCTGGCGATGGTTGGCAAGGAAATGTATGAGTCCGAAAAGCAATATAGTACAAAGACAAAGGTAATCGAAGCTATTAAACAAGCTTGGTCAACCATATCATTAAATTACATTGAAAAACTTAATAGGTCAATTCCCAATAGAATTTTTGTAATTTCAAATAAAGGCGGTACTGCGCACTACTAAAACTACTTAAAAATGTTAAAAACTTAATATACAGGTGTTATATACTACCATTATTGGTCATAAACATAATTAAATTGAATTTAAAGCAGGGGGCGCTAACGTGATAACCAACTTTTTGTTTAATTTTTTTATACTTTTTCTCAAAAACATTTATTAAAAAATATTTCTTATTGTTGCAGTAGCCAATATTGTTTTTTTTTTTAAAGAGAAATGAATGTAGCACAATATAATAAAATTTTAAAGCTGGAGCTCTGATGGTTTAAATTTTATTGAGTATTAGCGGTGAGTGAAAAGGGGCGCTAACCTGATGACGCGCAGTGTATATGTATGTCGAATTCTCTTCGTCTCCCATTAGAGCGTAGCGCGTTTCCAACTATTCATAGGCGATCACTCAAGCATACTGCTCTGCTCGTTTTCTAACAGCCTATACGAAAACTCGAACCACACTCGGCGGCAACGTCGCGACGCATCCTCGTGCGACGCGTCGTTGTCGCCCCGCTTCAACGGTACTTGCAGAAAAACGACGGACAACCACAATGCAGAGACGCAAAACATAATATGATGAAAGAATTCGAGTTCATGCGTAATTATTCTACTACTACCTTACTACTACTCCGACACGGCCATCCTGACTCTAACACGACCTCGTGTTCCATTTATTTTTCTTATTTATTTTTATTATTTATTTTTATTTTTTTTATTTTTTTATAAACAAAAGATTTAACATTTCCATTTCAATTCGTACAAACTTATCAAGTTAATTTCATAAAACAGTATCAAGCCTTCTTAACCAATATCTTTACATAATTCTTACTATAATGTAACTTTTAACAAAATCAATTATTCTTCTTCATTCAACATTACAAATTCAATGCCCCACACGCCATGATCAAAACAAACATCGGTTTGTTTTGCACTTGTGCTTGCATTATTTATCTTGTCTCGTTACTCTGCCATTTTCTTTGGCCAGCAGTAATTCTTTCATCACCTTTATTGGTGTGCTTCACTTTCTTCAGTGGCTTCAACATTTTCATTTTCGCTCTCTTCACACACATTCAACTCCTCGGGCACTTGCCCCTCTGGCATTTTTCTCAAATCTTCATGTGGATATTTATAATTTCTTTTATTGGTTAAGGACTTTAAAGTGTACCTGTCACCCTCCAGAACCTGTATTATTTCAAAAGGCCCCTTGAATTTTGGACTCAACTTGGTTTGATGCCTCTCTTCGCTTTTAAGTAGCACAAAATCTCCTACTTTGTGTCTAAGAACTTTTGCCTTATTTTTATCAAATCTTTCTTTGTCATAAACTGCCGTGGCTAAAACATTCTTTTCAGCTTGTGCTCTTACCTCTGACAGATCAACATCATTTTCTATATCACCAGGTGGAAGTAATCCTAATGGGCGTGCTACCTTTCCCAATAACATTTCAAGAGGACTTGCCTTCGTCACACGGTTAGTTGTACAATTGATTGCCAACTGTACCTCCCCTAACACGTCCTGCCAAGACTGCGTTCCAGTTTCAACCGCCGTTAACATATTTTTCAATGTGCTCATGGTTCGTTCAACTTGACCATTAGCTCGACTAGCCCCGGTGGCAATCAAATGCAAGTTTATTTTCTGATCTGAACAGAATTGACTAAACTTTGCACCCGTAAAACACCTTCCCTGGTCAGCTATTATTCGGTTTGGTACTCCAAACAACGAAACGGCCGATTGAACAGCTTTTATGCAACTCTCACTGTCTAATTTAAGGCTATGACTCAGATAAACATACTTGGTAAAAGCGTCTACTTGAACAATAACATACTCCTTCTGATCGCTCTTGCCACTTAATTTCCCTGTTATATCGATGTGGATAGTGTGCCAAGGTATATTGACTTTTGGGATTGGATGCAATTCGGCCTGAATTTTTCCTGAGTTTGATTTAGACATTTTGCAGGTGATACAATTGTCAACAAATTTTCTAACATATTTTGACATATTGTCAAACCAATAAAAATCGTAAACTTTATCTAGTGTCTTTTCCCAACCTAAATGCATTATCGACTCATGCACCTGGTTTATAACAGACCATTTGAAGGAACGCGGTACCACTGGTAAACAGCGTGTTCTGCCATTTCTCTGTATTTTTCGGTAAAGAACGCCTGCCCTTAGCTCATAGGTTTTCGCAATATCTTCAGCAAGAGAACAATCTTTGAATTTGCTCACGATTTCGGCTATGTCCGAGTCTCGACGCTGTTCAGCAACGAGCCAGTTGCTTGAAATTTCGGCTAAGTTAACTCTCTTCTCTTCAATCACCTTTACAGCACTAGTAGACTTCGGTGAGATAGGATTTCTTGACAAAAAGTCAACATGTGCCATTCTTTTCCCTTCTCTATACTGAATTTCAAATGTAAATGATTGCAAATAAGCCCACCAACGTTGGGCTCTAGGGGTCAAATCTTGTTTATTTCTTGACGCCTTTAAAGAGTTACAGTCAGTAAAAACAGTAAAGTTCCTACCCAACAAATAATGCCGAAAATATTTTATGGAGTTTACAACAGCTAAAGTTTCCAGCTCATACGAGTGGTATCTTGACTCTGCAGGTGTAGTAGCTTTGCTATAGTATTCTATTACCTGGGGCTTGTCGTTAATTTTGTGTAATAAAATTGCACCATAGCCACTGCAACTTGCATCCGTATGCAACTCAATTGGATATTCTGGGTCAAAAATAACAAGGACTGGTTTATCAGTAAGAGTAGAAATAACCTTTTTTCGTATCTGTTCATGTTCCGCTCTCCAAATAAATTTATTTTTGTCTGACGTTAAAAAATATAACGGTTTCATCAACTGTGAAAATCCCTTAATAAACTGTTTGAAATAAGTTGCTAGTCCAATAAATTGCCTAAGTGATGTGACTGAGTTTGGAGGCGGAAGAGCAGTCAACGCAACAATTTTCTGAGGATTTGGGCGAATTTCGCCAGCACTAACATTGTAGCCTAAATATTGAACCGATGTTTTCAAGAAGGAACACTTCGTAATGTTGAATGAAAACCCGGCCTCTGTCAGAACATCTAGAACAATTTGTAATCTTTCTAACGCCTCACATTGTGTTGATGCAGTTATCATGATGTCGTCCATATAGACGATAACATAAGAATTTTTAAGCCCGAAAGGCATAGATAAAAACTCATACTGGCCATCGGGTGTCACAAACGCTGTATACTCAATTGAATCCGCATTTAAGGGAATTTGGTAATAACCACTAGCCATATCTAAACATGTAAAATAATAAGATCCTCGAAGTCTACTTATTTGATCCTGTATAAGTGGCAGAGGGTATTTATCAGCGACTGTGTTTGAATTTAACTCCCTATAGTCAACACAAAGCCTATCCGAACCATTTTTTTTCTTTACCAGCAATATAGGGCTTGCATAAGGTGAACAGCTTGGTCTAATTATATTACATTTCAGCAATTCGTCAATTTTTTCTCGAACTAAAGCTCGCTCGCATGGGCTTAATCGATATGGCCTTCTTTGAACTGTCTTTCTTGGATCAATTAATCTTATTTTCATTTCGCCAACTTTAACCTTAGTACATGGGATACCCTTTATAAGCGAATTTGAGTATTTTGCCAACAATGAATGTAGTTTTATTTTATCTTGTCCATCAAGTTCAGTATCAATATCGGCTGAATTACTGCTGGTACACAAATTAATTATTTTGGTTCTCGAAATTTTAAATTGGTTTGACGAAATGACAATATCAAAACCCTGACTTAATATTTCGCGACCAATAACAATATCGTTTTGCATATGATCATCGCCTATTACATAAAACAAAATTTCAATGCAATAATCATCAATTTTTACGTTACTTAAAACCTGTACAGTACTACATATTCCATTATTGCCTATGCCTTTTAACATAACAACATTATTAAATCTTTTGCCAGAAAATTTAGTACTTAGCTTTTCTTTCATCAGCGAACATTCAGCTCCAGAATCAAACGTCATTTCGAAAATTTGGCCTCTATGATTTATAAATCCCGTAGGTACTGCAACACTGCACTGCTCCACTCGCTTTTCTCGGTTGAATGTTTTGCTCCCATCAGCTTCCTTCTTTGCACATTGGGTAGATATGTGACCCTGTTCACCGCACTTGTAGCAAGTTACACTTGATTTTCCGCGTTGATGACCATCGTGTCTGTCATGTCGTTCTTTGTTGTTGGAGAACTGATTTCTTTGATTCCTGAGTCTGCATTCAATCATTTTGTGTCCGAATTTTCCGCAGAAATGACACTCGATAGATGACTGTTTTTGCCGTTTAGGATAAGTTTCTGTTTGTTGCTCCGTGGAACCATTTTTCCGTTTATTAAAAGTGAACGCTTTCAATTCGGACTGTAAATCGCTTCTGGTTTGAACATTTGATGTAAAAGTTAAACGCTGCAAACGGTTGTCAACATTCGCCAGCAACGCGAGAGTGACGGACACAGCAATTTCTTTCGTTTCCATTTGGCGCCATTTCGTCGTTAGTTCTGTTACCATGCGGCTTGCATGGACTGCAAGACATTCGCCGTCAGTCGGTCGCTTAGTCAACATATTTAGAAACATGGCGGCTGGTGTTTCTATAGTGTCAAAGCGATGGATAAACAGTTCTTTAAACTCGGGCCAGGTCATGTCAGCGTAACACACTTGGGAGAGCCATTGCGAAGCGCTGCCCTCGAGTGCTGCCTTTTAATGCCATTTCTTTCAAAATAATTTCAACGGTGTTACACCACGATGAAGCGATTGCGCCTGCCTTGTCTGGGTTGAATTTGGATAGTTGCACCGCTTTACTTTGCCCCGCATCAGATGCCGTTGTTTGTATGGCCCGCACAAGTTCAATTAAATTTTTATTTTGCATTTCCATAATTGTTCGCCATGGTCCATCTATTGTTGAAGGTATAGGACCCGATCCCACTTCTGATGTCGAATTGTCTTTGTCACCCATTAGAGCGTAGCGTGTTTCAAACTGTTCACAGGCGGTCCCTCAAGCAAACTGCCCTGCTCGTTTTCTAACAGCCTATACGAAAACTCGAACCACACTCGGCGGCAACGTCGCGACGCATCGTCGTGCAACTAAACAGGCGATGCGTCGTTGTCGCCCCGCTTCAACGGTACTTGCAGAAAAACGACGGAGAACCAACAAAGACGCAAAAAATAATATGATGAAATAATTCGAGTTCATGTGTAATTATTCTACTACTACTACTACTACTCCGACATGTACATAAATATTCATTACATTAAGTTATTAAACTGGGGTCCCTTAAAACTTATTACAAAATGGCCCGCAAAACCCGCAAAAATTGACTTCATGCTGCAAGCGCGCTGGCCGAAGCAAACACTCACATGCGAGCTTTGGCAAAGAATTGCCCGCATGCTCATCGCCCCGCTGTCGTTGTGCGACTGAGTTAATGCCGCTGCACAGTGGGAGAAATGGCTGATTTAGCTCCGATTAATTCAAATTTTAAGTTTATGTTTGGCGCTAATTTTGTTTTGTTATCGATTACTAATAACTTCGATCTGCTAGAATCATTTTTTATTTTCTTTTGTTCCCAATATTCGCAAAGCTACACAACATCAAAGTCAACATATGTTTCACCAGCAGCAGCCCGCCAATTTTATGCCCTTAATGCAATTCATATAAAAGTTGTAAATATTATATTTCAATTATACTTTTTGTTTTTCAATAAAGTTAAAGGTATGTATTAAATGACAATGAATTAAACAAAACCCTTGTTCGCTTTGATTTTGTATGCAGACCAGCGAGCTGTGATGTCGTTGCAATGCTCAATTAGGAAAGAAAAGGAAAGATAGTGCGAGCGCGTTGCGCCATCTGTTGTTCTTCTCTTCTTTTCTATGCACACGCATTTATTGCATTCAAACACACACACACATAAACATTTGGGCTTGACCAATGAAATGCTACATGCATATACACGTATTCATATGAAGACGCATATAAAGGCTTACGTTACGATATATCTATTAAGTAGAAGTATTGTACAATTATTGATTCTTTACGTTTCAAAAAGGTCGAAGGGTATCCCACTGTCGCGTGCCACGCGACTGTTGCTCCTGTTTTTTCTGCCATTGTAGCATTACAAAATACTGATTTAATCAATTATATTGCAAAAACATTCTCACCAAAAAGTAACGATGTTGTCTCGCTTGCAGTCAAGTGAAAAAGATATTAGAATGCGCGTTGGTCAAAAGCGGTCTCAAAGACATACATAGGAAAATGAAAATAGCGAAATCAACAAACTAACACATTATAGAAAAACAACAACAAAATTCGAGCGGCGAAAACAAAAACAAAACAATCACTTGTTTTAGCAACAAATTTCATTGCACATGCACATACACGCACACACATTCGTGCATGCACACACACATATGTATAAACGCATATGAGCAGCGAAACCCACCCCATATCAAAATAAATAAGTTGATAAGACAAGTTGTAATTTGCAACAAGTTTTACTGATAGGGCTATATTTGTCATGAATTAAGGTAAAACATGAGCAACAGTCGAGTGGCACGCGACAGTGGGATACCCTTCGACCTTTTTGAAACGTAAAGAGTCAATAATTATACAATACTTCTACTTAATCGAAATATCGTAACGTAAGCCTTTATATGCGTCTGTGTATGAATTAGTGCTGCAAAATAATCGATATTTGGCAGAATCGATTTTTCCGATCTTTTAGGGGGAAAATATCGATATAATCGATTAATCGAAAATCTGGTTATAGCCAGATTTTTAACAGTGGTTTTGTAGATTTGTCGTACTCCCACTAGTTTTACATATTTTTTTCTTTTCAAAAAATTGCCTTACCCTGGATTTTTTGGCTACGTTGTTCGTGTTTTCATCATCGGAATCTTCAACATCAACAACTGCCGCACCTGAAATACTCACAAGTTGTAAATGCATTTCTTTTGATTTTTTATTAATCAAAGAAACTCACGTTTTCTGCCAAGAAACTTATCCATCCTCTAAGATGTGCCCGTAAACCATTCGAATCAAACTAAAACAATCCAATCATCAAAAATATGTAAACTATTTGTATAATTTGTAACGCGAATGCAATAATGCATAGTGTGAGTTGATTTCCTCGATTCATCGATTTTCTGAAAAATGGATCGATTCTTTTCTCAAATGTCAAAAAATCGATTTAATCGATTCTTCTTCGATTCTTTTGCAGCACTAGTATGAATACGTGTATATGCGTGTATCATTTCATTGGTCAAGCACAAATGTATGTATGTGTGTGTGTGCGTTGGAATGCAAAAAATGCGTGTGCATAGAAAAGAAGAGAAGAACAACAGATGGCGCTACGCGCTCGCACTATCTCTCCTTTTCTTTCCTACTTGAGCATTGCAATGACGTCACAGCATGCTAGTCTGTATACAAAATCTAGCAGACAAAGTTTTTGTTTAATTACGTCTGTGTTTGTTGTCCGATCGGATTGATAATTATAATTAGCTAAGTATGGGCTTACACAGAATGTTGTATCTTTTATATGTCGCTCACAAATAAGCTTAAAAGTTTAAATTATTGATTTGCGGGGGGTTGTGGGCGTGGCACCCAACATTTGAAATAAACTTCATCTGCGCCGGGTACCGAAACCTTCATGCCAAATTTGGTATCTCTAGCTTTTAAAATAGCTGGGATCTGTGTGTTTATCTGGACAGACAGACAGACATGGCTTTATCTACTCGGCTGGTGATGCTGAGCAAGAATATATATACTTTGTGGGCTCTCCCACGCCTCCTTCTGCCTGTTACATACATTTGCACAAAGTTAGTATACCCTTTTTTGACCATTTTCAATGGCGTGGCTATAGAGATAGCACCGAGCTTTTCCCTGTCCGCCTGTTTAAGTTTCCAAAAAAATTAATAGAACGCGAAGCGTGGGTCTCAAAATGCAAATTACAAAGTGATATATTTGTAATTTACATTTTGAACATAAATATTTAGGTGGGAGAGTATTAAAGAAAGGGGCACGCCGACTCTGGGTTTGGTAGAAGAGCCAATATTAAATTTAACTATGACAGTTAAATCCAACATTGGCATGTACGAGTTTACTAATGAAATGTGTGCACAAATTCCTGTTTAAAAAAGTGCACCTAGAACTTATGTACAAACAAACGTAGAATATATGAATACTGAAAGTCATTCAGAAAACGACGTGTCACTGAACCAAGAAAAATCCTTTGACACAAATATTGACTTCTGCACCAATTGCTTGAATAAAGAGCAAACTGAAATATTCTACAGAAATAAATATTGGGCATCTAAATGATGGAAAAAAAGCTAAAGGCTTACAAAAAGAAATTAATGATTTTACGAGTGTACAGAAACAAGGAAACATTGAAGAATGCCAAGTATTTGAAACAAATAAGGGATAACAATATATATAGAATTCTTGACACCAAAGCATTCTGAAAGCTCAGCCACGTTTTGCAAAATTTTGATAAGGAAAAAGCTAACGTGGAAAGAAGAAGATAAAGTTATTGCACAGAGTATAAACTTTTATTCTGCCGAAGCCTACTCCTTTATGAGAGATGATCTTGATTTGAATCTTTCTTTAAAGGCTTCATTACTGAGATGGGCACCTATAAAAAATTTGACACCCGGGTTCAATGAAAGTGTGCTGAGAAATTTAACAGCAATATTTTTAAAAATGGACATCAAAAGTAAACAAGCTGTTCTCTTATTTTATGAAATATCAATAAGAAACGGCCTCCAATATGGTTCCCACCATGACGAAGTGGAGGGCTTTGCGGACGACGGCTGTGATAAAACCATGGAGTTATGCAAACAGATTCTCGTCATTATGGTTCGTGGGCTATATGACAATTGGAAGTTTGTTCTGAGCTATGTTGCATCATCAACTGCACTCCATCTTCAAAACCTAAAGAAACGATAATTGAAAATATAACAGCCGCTCAAAAGTGTGGCCTGAATATAAGAGCCAAGGCCAAAATATCAGTGCAGCGTTTGCCAAAAATGAAGTTAATTTGAAACGCCATACTATCTTGTAAATGAGAAAAAAATAATTACAATTTATGATGACATGACAATTTACGGGACATATAAAGATTGCGAAGATGTTGCAGTTTCTATGGCCATGTTCGTAGAAAAGATAAATAAGTTGTTTGACTGCTTGAACAGCAATAATTTGTATGACAGAAACCCATTCAAGTCGGCACTAAAAGAAAATAGCGTGGGAGAAAATTTCTTGAAATGAAATGAAATACTATTTAATGAAGTGTCTGCCTCAATGCAACAAAGTTTATTGTATTGATGGCTTCCTTCCTACAATAAATTCAATCTTGATGCTTGCGCAAGATGTTTGGACTGAATGTGATTACCAGTTTCTGATACTGTCGCGACTCAATCAAGGTGCTCTGGAGCCCTTATTCTATTTAATAAGAAGCAGAGGTGGGACTAATAATAATCACATGCTCTTTGAATTTAACCCAATTATATCCAAGATCCTATCAATGAAGACCATTACTTCAAAAAAGAGCTCTGGAAATTGTGTGCCAGTTGATAACATGCTAATAAATATCGTAGAAAAAGCAAAGCAAGAACTGGCCAACATTACAAATGACCCAGAGCAAGACGAGTGCGATAACTTGGATTTCGCCATCGACAATTAGGCAGATATGGACGTAGCCCAGGTTGAGGAAGTGCAACCAACTCTGAGCTACGCAAATGAAAACGCTTTGCGATACTTTACAGGGTATGTGCTATTTAAATCACAAAATAATTACAATTGTGATCAATGTAGTCTACTCCTGAAGGACGATCTTGCAATTC
This sequence comes from Zaprionus africanus, assembly GCA_018151435.1. Lineage (NCBI taxonomy): Eukaryota > Metazoa > Arthropoda > Insecta > Diptera > Drosophilidae > Zaprionus > Zaprionus africanus. Next base: position 15,167 of record JAECXB010002132.1, read on the forward strand.
GCGAAGAGTCAGAGTTATTTTTTGTTTAATAAAAATTTTAAAACCATAAATAATAATAAACTAAAAGCTCCACAGGATGATTTCTTCAATTTAATGAAGTTGCATTACTGGATATTTCACAAAAGCTTTCAGAATTATCCATACGTGAGGAAAATAAAGCAAACAATTGTAAATGAGTGCATTGCGCAAGCTGAAAGCGTTGAAAAGTACTCAAATTGGTACTGTGAATAGCATGATTGCCATGAGCACCGACTCCATATATTGAATTTCTTCATACTCGTCCTCCTCCGTAAAAAAAATATGTGGCTGTCAGAAAAACTATGCGCTGATAAACAAAAAAGCAAGCGGAAAATTGACATTTTAAAGTCATAAATGCAGATGCTGTAGATAGGTACCATGCTAACCACACCAGTAGCTGTGAGTCGAGGCACAGTACGATCAACTGGCGATCAAACAAAAACACCTCCAACGGGTTGAGCCAATGAAATCTTAGTCAGATGGTGTCTGAAGCTCCCATATTTAAGAATAAAAATACAGCAAGCTTTCAGACCATATGTGCAATATTCAAATAATAATGAGGCAGCCCTAACAAAATCAAAGTCGACATAAGGGCTATGTTCATTTGGCATGCCGAAGGTTTTTATTTACTGTGTTCAGTCCTTCTGTTAATTGTAATTTTCATATGTAAGTTATTAAGTTATGTTATTCCGATTAAGGTTCCAAATAAAAAGGACTTGTCCCGTTTCGATACCGAACTCTTTAATTGTCAAAATCAAACTAAAGCTAAGTACAAATTGTTCTTAACGCGAAACTAGGGCTAGTCGCCTAAAAGTGCTGATCCAGCGCATTGCCCAAACGGCTCAAATGTCGGGTGGCCGGCGAACGTGGGAACGTTACGGACAGTGTCGTTGTGCAACTAGGTTACGCAAACAGTATGCGCAACTGTCGCAAAGAATGCTGATCATGCATTGGAGTCATTGATATATGGCGTGATCAGCGGGCATTGAACTTTTGGATAACTCATATGTTAACTCCTCCCTCACTAAGATGGAGGCCGTCCCCGGACTTCCTTAAGTTGTCGATGGCGGTTTGCAAGGAAGCTGATTTCCTTGCTCTCACGTGTTTCTGATACATCTTCCAGATGGAAAGTCCAATGATTGCTACGAGAAGCATAGTTACACTGAAGATTGCAGGTTTTGTAACGAGTTGTTTTTCGATGTCACCGATGTACCTCAGATTTTGGATATTCAGTCGTTGTAGGTATGGCAGACTCAAAACCTCATGATGTCCAGTAATATTTAAGAGTGCCGCTGTCGCTGAACCTGGTTGGCGTCGAACTGTGGCTCTCGAGTTACGGAACAAAGATCCATTTATTTTAACTTCATCTTCGAACGTTAAAAGGAATGTGCCGTGGATAGTCTTCTCCGTGCCACTAGACATGGTAACGGTTGCCATTTCATTGTTGATAATTATGACACCATCATCCACTGATTCAACTTGTTCGAGGTGGCTGGGACGAGTAGTGCAATGAGCTGTAGTGCCGGCGTGCAGCTGTTGTGCGCAAGTTGTAAAAGAGAGTTCTCTGCAGAATGTTGATGTGAGGGTAGTACTGCAGTTTCCAATTGCCAGAGTATGGTTTTCGCAATCCGCTACGTTGTTATATCCGGCAAAATTTATTATTGTGCCATTGTGTTCGACAGGGAATAGAGTGACCTTTTTACAAACTAAGCTAGGGCTTGGGAATTTAATAATAAAATGTAAAAAATTATCGTCTAAAAAAACATTGATGTAAGCTACTTCCATTAAATCAGTAATTGTAATATCTGTAGAGTGCTCATTTAATATATTTTCCAAATCTTTAGAATCGAGAATAGTGGGATTTACAATTTCAATCTTAGCAAGGGTTACTGACAATATTAATGCTTCGAGTTCTAAAATCAAAATTCGGTCCCTTGCGAGAAGTGTTTCATAGAGGTGGTCGGTGTCGATTTGTTTTGTTTTTTCATTATTGATTATTATGTTTACTGTGTCTGTTAGCTTATTGATTTTTTCTTGCACTCTTGTATTTATAACAACCTGATTGTCTATTGATTCGATTAAAGATTGCTGCTTGTATTTTAACTTATCAAAGTCGTCAAAATCAGGGGTTCCTGCTATCACCTTTAGAGCAGTACCAAGAATGTTAATACTCCTAGCGTGTCTATGATGAGTTTTCACTGTATCTAATAATGTTTTTATATGACCTATATCGGATTCTAAAATCTTTTTCATGTGCGATTGGGGAAAATGGTTCATTAATGCTTTAGTTTCCTCGGCTATTTCCGAGTACATACTGAGATTAGACGAGTGTCTGAGGTACTCAAAATTTTTCCAGATGACTACATTTCCGTCCACAAGTGGGATATAGTCCGAGCTTGAGTAATCAGTTAATTTGGCGGTAGTTGTTGTCATGAGAAGTAGCACGACCAAAATCCTGAATAAAAATATAAAAATAAGAGTATGGTAAAGAAAATTATTATCTCAAATTGTCCTTATGGACCACCCTCCCCCTAATGAGAACTGTTGTTCCTAGGTCGGCTTCTATTACCTCTTCTTCATACAAGGGAGTCAATTTATTACCCAATCTTCTATTTGATTTTAAAAGAACTCTTTCACCTACTTGAAAAATTCTATTTCTTCTAGTTTCGTTCAACCTTTTCATCTGTGTTTCCTGAGCTTTATTCACTTTGTCTTTTATACCTGCTTCAAAATCTGGCGCAGAGTAATGAATTATTTCGATTGGTTTTTTGTTGGTAACAGAGTGTATTGTTTTATTGTATTCAATTGTTGACTGAAGAATCAGTTCAACTGTGTCATTCAGGTGTTTTTCTATTTTCAAGCACCGCGCTATTTCCGCAAGAGTGCTATGAAATCTTTCTACTTGCCCATTCGATGAGCTGTGTAGGGGTGGAGCATTGGAGATTTGGACATGAAAACGGTTATTTAATAGTGATTTTATTGTTTCAGAATTTAGAGAAGGTTCGTTGTCGCAGTAAATGGTTTTGGTGTTTGGGAAAAAATTCATAAGTTGTAGTATTGGTGGTTCTATATCGATAATGGTTCTGGAGGCTATTGGTTGTACAATGGCGAATTTTGAAAATTTATCTATGCAAGTTAAAAAATATTTTTTGTCCGTTGAAAAAATGTCAATGTGCAGTATTTCTCCTACTTGGGAAGGAATGGGTGTTTCACCAATAACTTGTTTTTGTGGGTGCCGGTCGTATTTGGCTCTGTTACAAACTTTGCAGTTTACTACAGTTTCGTTTACTAAGCGAGTCATTTTCGGGAAAAAATAATCTTGCATTATTTGTTTTACATTTTCTTGAGCTGCTCTGTGTGCTCTGTTATGTTCTGCAATAATTATTTCTTTCTGTTCATTCTTATCAAGAACATCAATGACCATTCGCTTAGTATGCCAGAATTTTGTGGATGGGAATGTTTCCACAAGTTTGTTCTGAACAAAGGCCAGAATTGGTAGCTCGCATGCGATTGCGTTCACAACATCTTTGTTAACTGCATCAAACACCAACTCCATTAGTTGTTGTTTATCGTTAAAATGTATGATGTGCCTTGTTTTCTGACCAAACATAATTATAGTACGTGTTGAAGTTACCGCATTTTCTTCTAAAATAATTTGATTCCTAAAACAGTTTATAGGCTTATCAGAAGAGTCGATAGTATAAGTTAGTGATTCTTCGCTGTGTATGGTTGCTAAATCAGATGATGCATCTTCTTCAAGGGCAAAAACGCTTTGTCGGGACAAAGCATCGGCCACATTATTTTCTTTCCCTGGCTTATAGAAAATTTTTGCATTATGGTCGTCAATGAAAGCCTTCCACCTTTTAATCTTTGCATTAGGATTTTTATCCGAGACCGCAAAGGTAAGGGGTTGGTGATCAGTGTAGATATTCAAATTCTGTACGCCATAAAGATAAGTTCTTAGGTTTTTAAGAGCCCACACTATTGCGAGTAATTCGCGCTCGTTTGTTGCGAAATGTAACTCGTGGTCCTTAAGAGTCCTGGATATCATAGTAATCGGCTTCCCATCTTGGGATAGGACTGCTCCTAGGCCGGTGGACGAGGCGTCGGTTGTCAGGTCAAATGGTTTCCGATAGTCAGGGTAAAGTAGCATAACATCTTCCGAAATCAGAACATTTTTCAATTTCTCAAATGTTTGACATTGCTTTTCGTCAAGGTTCACTGGTATTTTCTTGGATCGACCAGCACTAACCTTGCCATTGTCTCCTTTCAGAATATCCGTTAGCGGTCTAGCTAACGAGGCATAGTCCTTTATAAAACACCTATAGTAACCTGCTAGACCCAAGAATGATCTAACATGAAACAAGGTTGTCGGTTTTAGAAACTTGCTTATTGCCTCAACTTTGCTAGGATTTGTTGAAATGCCTCCCCGAGAGACCATAAATCCGAGATAGTCTACTTTTACTCTGAAAAATTGTGACTTTTCCCATGAAACTCTCATATTTGCCTCATACAGTTGGTCTAATACCCATGCGATGTGCTTCACGTGCTCTTCCATGCTTTCTGAAAAAATGATTACGTCATCAACGTAAACATAGCACGATTTCCCGATCTTCTCTCTAAGCACATCGTCAATAGCCCTTTGGAAAATACTAGGAGCATTTTTCAGTCCAAAAGGAAGTCTACAGAACTCATATTTCCCGTTTCCTACAGAAAAAGCTGTTTTTTCTCTATCTTTTTCTGCAAGAAGAATTTGGTGAAATCCTGATTTTAGGTCAAGCGTTGTAAAATACCTTGCTTTACCAAGATTTGACAGTATGGCTACAATATTGGGTATGGGGTATTTGTCGGCAATAGTTTTAGAGTTCAATTTTCTGAAGTCAATTACAAGTCTTTTCTTTTTGTTTCCATTTTCGTCTGTTCCTTTCTTGTCTACCACCCACACCGGATTATTATAAGGTGATCTTGATGGTCTTATTATACCATCTTTTAGCAGACTGTCTGTTTCTGTGTTTACAAAATCAGACACTCCCATCGGATAGGGGTATAATTTTGAATATATCGGGTCCTCATTTTCAGTTCGTATTGTCGCTACAATGTTAGTGTTGTATGGAAGGGCTTCGTTAGGGTCTGCGAAGACATTAGTTCTAGCTTTTAGCATCTCCTGAAATTCTTTTTTTATTTTTTCTGGGACTTCTATGTTTTGAACTTCTGTGAAATTTACATTTGCGCACCTTAGGAACTGAATTTCCTCAGATCCAGATTCAGTATGCAATATCTTATTTTTGAAATCTAGTGTAGCGTTGACTCTGTTAAGCAGGTCTAGTCCTATTATGGCGTCAAATGTTGAAAGGTTCGGCAAAATGAAAAATGTTGTTGTAGTGCTAAAGAGATGCATAAAACATTTTTTTTGAACAGGGTTAAAACCATGAAGGGATTTTACCAAAAAGGGTTTGTTTACCGGTGTTATGTTTTTAAGGTTCCCTAGAGGTTTTATATAGTTTTTTGAGGCCCCCGTATCGATCAGTAATTTTATTGTGCTTCCTGCTATCGTTCGCTCTACAAACGGTAACAGGGAGTCATTTCTAAAAAATTGAGCTCTTCAGTTTGTGCAGTTTCATCTTCAAAATCAGCTACCTCGGACTCGGCGATAGTATCGTATTCTTGTTCACTTGGGTCGTATTGGTGATCTTCTTGTGAGATGTTATTTATTCTCTGCTGCTTTGGTCCTGTAAACCTAGCTGTTCCGCTATTGGGTCTTTTTGGGTTTGATTCGGAAAAGGGGAGTAGGCGGAAACCCCTTGATTTGCCTGGTGTTGTGTGGGTTGCCTAAATCTAGATGAACTGTCTATGTCCATTGGCTGTGGTGCCTCTTGCCTTTGAGGCGGGCCATTATTATTTATTCTCGGTTTATTATAATATGGACTTTTACCTTGCTGCGAGCTTTCTGTAGTCTGTTGTTTTTGATAACGTTGTTCGTTTCGCTGAGCTCTGTCTTCCAGACTTCTTGCATAATTATTTGCAAAATGGAAGCGTTCGTGATTTGACTCGACCTCTTGAGCTAATGCTAAGGCCGATGGCAAATCCTTTGGTCGCGCTGAGAAGAGTATGTCGCTTAGCTGTTTCTTAGTTCCAGAGATAAATACTCTTAAAGCATCTGCTCTGTATTTCTCATTGAGAGAAGCAGCCAAGGAAGCGTCATATGTCATGATAGTTTTATTTATGAGGAGCGTAAGTTTTCGCTCAACTTCGTCATAATATTCTATCAATGTCAAGTTTCCTTGACGAAGTGTTGACAGCTCTTGCTCTATTAAATAGATTGGTCGCTTATCAGCGTACGTAAAGTCCAATCTATTTATAATCGCTTTGAAATTCAGTGGTGTGTCATATGAGGACAGCACCATGTCAGCAGGGCCCTTAATTTTGTTCCTTATAATGCCCAATGCTTGATAATGTTTTGAGCTACGCTGGTATACCTCAAAAATTTTGTAAGCTGTGTGTGCAGCTTTTCGCCAAGACACGTATGTCTCATGTTTGCCTTCAAAATCAGGAACTGATTTTACAATGTCAAGTGTCTCATGGCACTCAACGCTCGTATCTATCTCTGCGTCTTTGAAAACTTCAACCTCTGGTGAGGTTATTTGAGAACTTTTAAATTTTTCCTCTATTTCTTGTAATTGTGATGCAAAACTTTTTGCTTGGTGATCGAGTGCAGCCTTGACTGAAGTCTCGATTAGAATTTTCAAACTATTAGCATCAATATTCATTTTGCCTATTATTTGTTGATCGGACCACCAATTATTTTCGCTATAAGCAGTGCTTCGTTCTGCCCTAATTTCTTTTAGTTGTTGGGAAATATCAGACACCAGCTCCTCTAATTCACTGTCACTCATAAGGTTGCTTGTTAATAGAGGGCCGAAAATTTTCTTTGCAAAGATCGATTTTGAAATGCCCTTAGATTGAAAATGTTGTATTCTTTTACGCGAAAACTTATATATTTTTTATTTATTAATATTTTGTTGTCTTGGATTTATTTATTTTTAAGTTTTGTAAAAATGAGCACTCTACTCACATGTTTTTATTAAATTAATAGGCTGCTGCAGGTGCTGCTGGTGCTTCTTCCGCTGTCGTCAGTTTCCTTTGCTCTTCGTTGTTGTTGTTGGTGTCGGTTGCCGCTTGCTGCTTGCTGCTGTTTTATTTGACGTTGTTATTTATTTGTCTTTGCTTGTTATTTTCTTTATTTATTTTTGTTGGTTTTCAATATAACACAATTTATACACCAAGCCAGCCACAGTTATTATGGTCTTAAGGTCAGGGTCTTATCTTTGTAGTTATATGAAAGTCAATTGTTTTATTTATTTAATTTTATTTTATTTTTTCGTACTATCGTATCGAAAAAATGTGAGTTGACTTTACTAGGGTTTTTTTCGTTGGGCGCCAGTTATTAAGTTATGTTATTCCGATTAAGGTTCCAAATAAAAAGGACTTGTCCCGTTTCGATACCGAACTCTTTAATTGTCAAAATCAAACTAAAGCTAAGTACAAATTGTTCTTAACGCGAAACTAGCCCTGTCGCCTAAAAGTGCTGATCCAGCGCATTGCCCAAACGGCTCAAATGTCGGGTGGCCGGCGAACGTGGGAACGTTACGGACAGTGTCGTTGTGCAACTAGGTTACGCAAACAGTATGCGCAACTGTCGCAAAGAATGCTGATCATGCATTGGAGTCATTGATATATGACGTGATCAGCGGGCATTGAACTTTTGGATAACTCATATGTTAACTTGTATATATGTACCTAGATTTTGAGGCATCAGAATGCTGTCAATATATTGAAATAGAGATAGGTGTGGGTTAGGTGGGGAACATGAAACACATTGCAATATCTCAAGTCGACTCGAAGGTCATCAATTGATGGCCCCATTGTTATTACAATGGCCTACCCGTGGTGTTCCCTGGATACCGATTGAATTTTCTCTGAAGTACTGGGCACTAGTTCGTAGCTGGTGAAGTAAGTACTTACAAACAGACCACCTCTACTTACTTTACAAACCCTAAGCAATGTGTTTTATCATTTCGTGTTTTGTATGAAATGTCCGCAAATAGGGTCAATCGCCACCACATCGTTTACCAGTAAGTAGTGAATTGGCTACCCATGACTAGAGTACTTACAAAGGTACCCATATTAGGGCTAGTGAAAAGAGTACTCATGACTAGAGTACTTTCATAGGTACCCATGTGAAATGAAATATACAATCATAACTTTGAATAATTATAAATTTTATTTTCAATTAATTTCTTGATTGACTTTATCTTAATACTATACAAAAAAGATGAGATTTCATTCATCGATAATGTTTTTGGTATCTATGTAAGTAGTTTTTGCTTTTGTTAAAGGTGGTTTTTTTGCTGCAAAGCCTTTCGGAGTAGTTCCTCACCATTGTCATTTTTATTTATATTGTCGATTGCATCTAAAAATATAATAGTAAGAAAAAACAGTTTTGATTGGGCGATTAATACAATTATTAATTATAACTACCTTTCTCGTATTTCAACTTTATTGTTCGAGTTTTATGACACTTGCTATATGTGACTGTATTACACTTGCAATTTTTCACTTCTGCCGAAAAGGTTTGCAGAATGCACAACGAAAAAGAACCGTTCCAGTATTGCAGCATTGTTTTTGTAAATTGTCAAAAATTGTGAAAACAAACATAGACACAAAGAGTAATACGAAAAAAAGCTGAAAGCAAGCAAGCAAGCTGCGGTTAAAATAATAGCACTACTGCAGGTGGAAAGTTGATTTCCTAAAAAAATTATTGAATGTCTATTTTTTTAAAGTCAGATTTCATGAATTATAAGTACCATATGTTGTCTCTCTGAGCAAGAAATTTTTAGTCTCTCAATGTAACGGTTCTTTTTTGTTTTTGGGCACTTGCTGCAAAAGCGGGCGAAATGAGGCGGTAACAAAAAATAGCACTGACCACTTGTTTGCTGATTAAAATTAATAGGAGTGATTGTTTTGGGTTTTTTTTTCGACAAATTTTGGAAAAAGGAGTTGATTTAAAGGTTTTTATTGAATTTGTTCCAAACGAAGACCAAAAATTCTGTAGTCATGGGTCGCGAAAAGCATTGTACCGTCGAAGAAAGAGATTTGATCAAAAACATGATCTCTGAAGGTAAAACCTAGGCTGAAATTGGTCGAATTGTCGGTTGTTCAAAGAAAATGATCCGCAACGCACTGCTGTTTGTCGAAAAGAACGAAACACGTGGAAGAAAGCCCTCAATGTCCAACGTGGAGATCAAGCGCTTGGTTCGACAAAGCAAGAAGGAGCCTTTTAAGCCGGCGACGGAACTGAAAAAGGAGCTTCAGATAGCTACAAGCGTGGAAACAGTTCGCAAACGCTTAAGACAAAAACAACCTTACGCGTGCCGTCCCAGAAAAGTCCCGCTTTTGACTGTGAAGCATGTGGCAAACCGAATCGAATATGCCAAGATACACAAGGATTGGCCTGTGGCGAAGTGGCGCAACATTTTGTGGTCAGATGAGAGCAAAATTGTGTTGTTTGGTGGGAAAGGCTCTCGGTCTTATGTTCGGCGTCCACCACGAACTGAATATAATCCTCGCTTCACCTTTAAGACGGTAAAGCACGGGGGATCAAACATCATGGTATGGGCGTGCTTTTCATACCATGGAGTAGGTCCGATCCATTGGACTCAAGGCATCATGGATCAGCACATTTACACAGATATCCTGGAAAATGTGATGCTGACATATGCCGAGGATGAAATGCCGTTGGTTTGGACATTTCAACAGGATAACGACCCAAAACACACGAGCAAGAAAGCTCGAAAGTATTTTGAGCAGAAATCGATCCGAGTAATGTAGTGGCCTGCTCAGTCACCCGACTTGAATCCAATCGAAAACCTTTGGGCGGACGTGAAAAAATAGGTTTCTGAAGCCAAACCCAATAATAACGAGGAACTTTGGGGTGTGGTCAAGGATGCAGGGAGCAAAATTCCTCAAAAACGGTGCCAGGACTTGGTGGACTCCAAGCCAAGACGATGCGCAGCTGTCATCGCCAATAAAGGTCACGCAACCAAATATTAAGATTCTCTAAACATAGTTCTTAAGATATAATCCATTTGTTGAATTCATTTTTTATTTTTTTATTTAGTTTTAGCAAACTACGAGAAACAGTGCTATTTTTGTTACCGCCTAAATATGAAGGTTTTTTTTTGTTTTACCAATTATTTTTAAAATATCCATTAGATCTGTTCCTAATTTTGTTAATTCGATGGAAAATCATTGTAGTATTTAAGTTTAGTGAGTAAAATGATGAAAAAGTGTCAGAAAATACAGAAACGCTGGGACAAACACGAAATGTGCTTATGGTGCTATTATTGTTTCCGCAACGTACGTGTATGACTGAGACGGAAAGTTGTTTGGATATAGAGGAACGAAGTGCAATGCATAACCGTTCAATTTCGTTTACGTTTTCTATAGCTTGGTGGTTCGGCGTTCGCTTGCCATAGGGTTAGTTCAGTAAGTACCCATGGTTGCGATTTAGAGAAACGAACATAAAAACGAAACAGTTAAAGTTCGTTTAGTTTTCTGTCCCTTAGTAGTTTAGCGCTCGCTTACCTTAGGGTCACTACGGAAAGTACCCATGTAGGGAGAAGTCGGGTATGTAGTTCAAACAATCGTCACCTCCAGAACGACAGGGTCATAATCGGGACCAAATTCGAGCGGCGAAGACAAAAACAAAACAATCACTTGTTTTGGCAACAACAACGTTCTCTGCATATGCAAATTATCACCCGGAGTTACTTAGCGTTCCTTAAGTAAATTATAAACAACTTTTCAAAGCCTATCCGGACTCTTTACAATATATTCTCAACTATTCATATGTCGCTATTGTAAACAATTCCCATTGAGTCTTAATTAACTCTTCTTTGAATTAATGAACCACCCACGCAGCCTCAAAGCCTAGTGTGCAAAACACTTATTTGAAAACAAATTCCTTAGTCCAAAGTCCAAATTGCATCACGAGCTTTAAGCTTTAGCTCGATCAGCAGAAGCATTGACATCTTCAAAGGCCACTTCGGCCTCAGAACAATATTGTAACTTTAGTCTTAATTTTGTACTCACAAGAAACGGAGTCTTTCTACACAAATAAAAAATTTTTTTTCGAACTCCTAGAAACGTTTCATTTATTTTGCACATATCAAAATAAATAATTTGATAACACAAGTTGTAAATTGCAACATGTTAACAGGTTTCAAAATTAGTTTATGTATCATTATAAATACAAAATTACTGAAATAAATAAAAAGGTATTTATTTTTTTTGGTAAAGGTTAAATAGCTGCCTACATCTAAATTTTTTTACTGATAGGGCTATTTTTATCATGAATTTAGGTGAAAAAATTATTTGGCGGTCGCTTTTTAGTTTTTTTAATTGAAGTTTGAAAATAATTATGTTAAGTTTACATGTATTTTGTTGGCTGCTTGGTCTCGATGCTGAAAGACAAAATTGACTGTTCGTAGGCCATGCTCTTGTGTGTTGCCCAACTTTATTAGCAACGCACACATTCACATGACAGCATGTGCATACATACACGCACACATTGAAACGATCGCACAGCGCAAGGAAGTACGCGCATGCTAATCATTCCACTGTCGTGGTCAGTGCACTATGGGCAAAAAGCCCGGAATTTCTGCATAAAGTCCAGTTTTATAGCTAGTGCATTCAAATTTTGCACAAACATCTGAAATAATATCATAGAATTTTGGTTTAATTTAATTTAATTTTAATTTTTTGGTACGCAACATATTAATTAGAAACTTTTATAAACTTTGCCGAATGTTGCACAAATCTAACAGTTGCGTTCCTACGCCGAATACGGCAATTGTTGTGTGTTAGAGCGGGATGCCGAAACATAAATGTGCAAATGCAGACATGCATGTATCGGCGTCTCGCTCTAACATTCGTAACCTATTGATTGTCTTAAATATTGCATCAAAATATTTAACCCAATTTTTGAAAACTATTTTTATTGGTATTAAATCAAATAACTGTAATTTTCCTTTTAATTTATAAGAACAAAAAACCCCCAACAACAAAAAAAAGTAATATAAATAAAAAGTCACACCCAGCCGCGCGTAGGACTTGAACTCTCGAACTCACACACAAATTCTCTAAGGAATGTCGTCCGCCACTCTAACCATTAAGCCACTGCCTCATTTGTTGTCCGATAGCCAAAGTTGCATTCTGAGCTAATTCCATTGTTACCATTCTATGCAAATAAAAAGTTTTGTAAAATGCTGTGTGTCCGACGATTCGAACTTCGGTATGATGCGTAAATTAGGTCTTAAAATAAGCATAAGTATACGTTCAAGTTGAGTTTAATTCGGATCATATCTCACTTATTTTTAGTCCGATTTAAATAAAAACACCCGTGGAAAGGTATTTGTCATGTGAGATGCACAACTTTGGTTGTTGGGTGTATATTGTGAATTTTAAATAGTTTTTACTGATTTTCAGAGGCGGGAAGGGCATGGCCGAATTTCAAAAAAAATTTGAAACACTGCAACATACACGGATGTTGTCACAAAATTTGAAGACTCTAGCTTTTATAGTTTCTGAGATCCAGGTGTTCATACAGACAGACAGACGGACAGACAAACAGACGGACAGACAGACATGGCTCAATCGACTCGGCTGTTGATACTGATCCCGAATATACGAATATATATCGTATATAGCTTATGGGGTCGAAGATGACTCCTTCTGCCTGTTACGCACATTTGCGTTCCGACAAACACAGTAGACCATGAATTTTTTTAAAATCCATGGCCTAAAAAGAAAGTGCAGCAGTGTATGTTCTCGGAAACCATCCGGAAAACCACCTTGTTCCAACAATGGTCAATGGCTATTTAGCGGCATTGAAAGAGACACAAAGGAATTTTTTATCGCGCCAATGGAGTCCAGAACTAAGGACACACTGTTGTCTCTTATAAAGGATCGAATAGCCGATGGACCTTCCAAATTGTCGGATTATTGGAAAGTCTATTCTTGTGTTAAGGACGAGGGCTTCCAACACCAGACCCATACTCAATCCATCGAACGGCTGTGGCGTGACGTAAAAGATGGCATACCTCGCTTCGGACGCAAAGAGGCGCACTTTGTAGGGTATCTGGCAAAATTTCAATTGTTTTAAAAATTTCTTCAAAGTCCGATAGACTCCATGAAGTCTTTAATGCGTAAGCCCGTCACAGCGCTCGTACGTATATATGTATTACAGTACAAGTTGAGTGGAAGAATAACTTTACAACTGTAAAAAATTTTTCATAGGAATCTTATATTGAAGTGACAACAAATTTTTCATTTCAATCCAATAAGCTTGTGGCACCCTGAAGCAACACAAAAAGTTGAAGACATACTGGCAACACATAATAAAAGGGAAAAACAGTAAAATAGATTTAAATTAAATAAAAAGCAACTATTTAACCTTTTCCTGAATATTTGATCCAACTACTCAATTAATTTCATATACAGTGGCGAGCAAAATTGAGTGCGTGTTAATAACTCTCTCATAAAAACAAAACTAAAGCAGGTTATCCAATAATTTATTTTATTTTTGTTTAACTATCCTATTCGTAACAAAAAGGAAAAAAATACCGTAACAATGTGAATGTTAGAGGTCGATTTATTAGGACAATGTAATAAGTGTTCTT
>JAECXB010002134.1:0-22903 GCA_018151435.1 Zaprionus africanus
AGCTGTTACGAAGAACAAGCAGAAGAAGTTTCCAGTTTTGCGACAATTTGATTAGCTGATTACTGAACATGGCATCTATCAATGAATATTGCAATATTAGAGACATTTAATAAAAATATAAATTAGTCAGCAGAAAATTAGGCTTTTATTTATGAATGATAAAAAAATTCATAATTTCATTAATTTCCCTACTAAAAATTTTTTATTAAATTTAATAATTTTAAAATGATTTCATAACAAAACAAGTGTTGAATTATTAAGTTAAAAAAAAATTAAAAGTATTTTAGTATTCAATATTTTTTGCAATTGTAAATCCCCTTCAGAGAATGTTTTTTGTTTCGCCCATTTCCGTCCTCACTAAGCACAAGGCAACATTTTTATTTACTTGGCCCGTACTGTGTTCCATGCTTATCAACTAGTTTAAGTGCCCTGCCCACCACTGAATGCCAAAGGTTGCCAAATGTTGTCAAATTGAATTTCTCTTTTCTTTCTTTGTCTGAAGGTAATTTTCTTTGTTCCTTCTGTCTTCCTGCTTCTTCCCTGTGCATTAATTTTTAATTAAGTTATACATTTAGATTTGCTATGGACTGTGCCGTATGCTTTGCGAGGATCCTTGGAAATCTAGATTTCGATGGTGGAAGTGCCAGGATCAGCCGCATTCCTGCCAGAGGTGGAAGAGCTAGAGGAGTCGCTGGAATTGTTCAATGGCGCACTGGGACTTTGTCCCGGTGGCAACACTTTGCGTTGCAACTTGCCGCACTGCGTCCTGCACCAGCACGTGATCCACCATATCTCTGGCCAAGGAAGCAGCAAAATCAGGGAAAACAAACAGAAATTGAGATTGTCCGAGGAGCACAAAATTAATAAGTACGAGATGAAGCGCGTGATTCGATAATTGGCACGTCGCACGAACTGATGACGCCACAACCCTCTATTGCACTGGCAGCTGCGCAGCCAGGTCCATGCGCCGGCCACCAGTGTCAGTGCCACAGCAAAAGGATACTGCTCGAGAATAAGCTTAAAGTTGCTACCTATAGGATGTAGACCCTCTAGCTGATAATCTCCGGCATTTTGCAGGGCACCGCAGACCAAGAGCAATGCGGTGAAATGGACGCCCAGCAGACTGGCCAGCACATAGCATGAGATGAGAGAATCACTAAGCATTGGCGCCACTGACCAGACTGTGACTCCGATTAGGAACCTTGCGAGACGCTCCATATCGCAGCTCTGCTGCTGCATTGTAAGATTATAAGCCCGATCCGTATAGATACCATAGCAGGAATGCGAGTGGGCTGACAGAGTAACCGTACGTATCTTCTTTGTGTTGCTGGCCAGCAACTTGCCCTCCTGGCATTGCTGCTCACACATTTTAGCATGGTACACTTCCTTTGGGGTGTTACCTTTATATTGTCTGTACTCCATTTTGGGATCGTCAATCCACAACTGCAGCCAATTACTTTGGAAGATGTTGGACCAGCGCAAACGTTGATCACGTCGGCAATAGATGTGCACCATGTTGCGTGTATAGATCGACTGCAACAGCGTCAGCGCATCTCGTGTCTCCGGTATGCCCACATGCAAATAGGTCACCTGATACTCATTGGTCTGTTTTATTGGTTCCATTTGCGTGGCAAGCAGCAGCAGGAGCAAAAATAAAAATTTACTTAGATTCATTACTGAAAATATTAGTATATGTATTCGGAAAATAAAATATATTTATTGAAGTCTATTTCGATTTTTGAGCTGTTAAGTGAAGGCTTCTATTCATACCAAGTATGCTATGTTTTTCATTTGAGAATGAGAAAATTCAGGGTACGTTTCGCAGTTTGGTGATAAGGTTTATAATATATACATAGGATATGTATTGAAAATTTTCGAAACTGGCAGTCGTCTGTATGTAAGTATGTGCTCACAAATGCAACAACATATGTACATACAGGTAAGTAAGAAAAGCAGTAGAGATCTCTCTTTTCACAAAGGAACAATAAGACACAGCCCTCTGCCGCATAAGATAAGTAAATTCAGTACTTATATGTGGAGGATCCTGACGAGATGTCGTGGTCTTCTGGTTCGAGCGGAGTGGGGGGATGAAGAGAACCAGCGACGTGAGTCCAAAATAATGTTTTAGTCCGGCTTTAAGGATCAATGTTCTTCCTTCTTGGGGTGATCGTCGAGGGGGTGAAGCCTTCCTGCTATATGATGGAACAAACCGACGCGAAAACAAATAGAATATAAAAAAGACAATGCGGGGCGCGTGGCGTTGACTTAACTGTTTATTTTCAAACTATCTTCTTCTATATAATTTCAATTTGTTAAGCCTAACTTAACATACTATCGGATAAAAAAGCACGAGAGCCCTTTGTGACTCTCGCACTTTGTAAGCCGATATGTTGCCTACTTATTGGCGGCGAGTTTCGGCGTAAACATATGGTATTTCACTTACCCGCGCTTTGTGAGGGTCCCGACGAAACAGCTCTAGGGAACTATACTTGCAAAATAAACAAAAAAATACTCAAACACACAATCTTTCCTATCTCTCAAACTCCGATTTATTAGAATTTTACTTTTTAATTATTATTTCACAGTACATAATCTGTGAATGTAAATGAATAAATGTGAATTATTTAAGTATTATATTACAAGTTTGTGCGTGTGTGTATATATATATGTAAGACTTTTAGTTTAGTCTCAGTTGTTGTGTTAAATACACGTTGGTTTTATATATTAAATTAAATGATTTTATTTGTAATTTTTCAATGTATGTTTCTTATAATTAATTATTTAAAGTAATTGTAGTTAACCTTTTTATTCTTTATTTCGTCGATATTTATTGATTATGCGTCAGCCTTACTCTTTCACGTCTTTACTTACGTCTTAACTCTTCGCGTCGTCATAATGAATTTATTGATTGAGCGTCAGCCTTACACTTTCACGTCTTTACTTCTTTACGTCTTAACTCTTCGCGTCGTCATAATGAACTCCCCGCTCTTCTTCTTATACATCTACGTCGTTGCCAGTCCGTCGACTGTTGCTTAGGCCATCTGACTCGGCGTTGCCAGGTCATTCCCACATATATACAAGAAATGAGTGTGATACTGAAGTGTGTGTGTATACTACTATAAATGTGTGTGTGCGTGTATACGAAAGTGTGTAATGATCAATCCACCGCCACAATGAGCATGCAGCAACAATAATCGACGCGCTAAATGGCTCGTCGCACTGCCGCGTTAAAAAAAAGGCGCGCAACTTCTAGGTCTCTTATGGCCACACGTGGTTTGCTGCAAGATAAAAATAGGGTTATGAGCTTAGCCAATTTCAATAAACTCAATGCAACAAAAAAACCGCAGCAAAAGCGCAGGCTTCAGCATTCGACATATCGATATAGGCGACTCCATCCATCGATATATCGTTGACCTACTTCCCAACACTGATCGTGCGGGTGGCCGATCAATTACTGCGCTGCTGCTCAGAGTCTTCTTGATCAGACAGCGGTGGAGCGCAATGTTGACATCATGCTCTTTAGCGAACCATATATATATGGCAGCACTTACTCGGACATGATCCTTGATGAGTCGGGTAAGGCGTCTATGAAGCTTGCAGGCCAGTTCATATACAGGATCGGCCGGCCGATGCAATGCGTAGCGTTGCATACGCGCTGATTTAAGGTGGGCATATTTACAGCTGCTATGGGCCACCTAGCGACAGCCCGGATCAATTTAGAGAGATGATCGATATTCTCGTAACCCACGCGACAGTGCGCAGGCCGACGATCATTGCAGGAGACTTCAACGACTGGGCGACCGAATGGGGCAGCCGTGTCTCCAACTCCAGAGGGCGTACTGTGACCGGCGCCATGTTCCTGCTAGACCTGGTACTGCTGAATGATGGCCGTTAGCCGAAATTCAACAACGACAGGGGTACGTCGTACATTGATGTCACCTCTGTCAACAGAGGCTTAGTAGCGAATGCAAACTGGATGGTCTCCGATGAGGTAACGCTGAGCGACCATGCTCTGATTACCTTTTGAGTGTGTCCAATGGGAACGGTGCGCAGTTTGCGGAGTAGGAAGAGACTTAGTCAAGCTTGGGATTCTAGAAAGATCGATAATGATATGCTGGCATATCAAATCGAGTCCCTTTCAATCTCAAGCAGCCATGCGGAAACAAAGGCCCCTGATCTTATGAATCTACTGGTATCATCTTGCGATGCTACGATGCCTAGGAAAAGCAAGGTAAAGCGTAAGAGTCCTGTCCACTGGTGGAACGACTCCTTACACCAGCTTCGGCAGGAATGCCACAGGACTAGGAGACTTGCGCAACGAACCAGAGAGAACCAAGCGTGCAGAGTTCAAAAAAGGAATATCGGCTGCCAAAGCGCGCTCTTTTAAGGACCTACTATAGAGTGTAGACGTAGATCTCTGGGGACTCGCCTACAAACTCGTTAGCAATAAGTTAAGGAAAAGGGAGCGTGCTCAATCGGAACCCACTGAGATGGCCAAAATCGTGGCGGAACTGTTCCATGTGCAGACCACGCTATGGCTGCCACTAGAAAATCTCCCTTCCCTTGCGTTTCAGTAAGGGAAGTAGTCGAGGCAGCTAGGCGTATAAAGGCTAACAAAGCTTCAGGCCTGGAGAGATTCTGGGAGCAGTGATTAAGGCTGTTGCGCTGGCCAGACTCGAAATCTTCAGGGACACTTTCCAGCAGTGTCTCATTGACGGGGTCTTTCCCAAGCGCTGGAAAAGCCAAAAACTGGTGTTATTGCCGAAAGGTAAGGGGCAAGCATAAGGTGCATGCAACTTCCGCCCACTAGTTCTGTTGGATATAGTAGGTAAGCTATTCGAGCGTATCCTCTATGAAGCAATAATCGGCTTCTGGAAGGGATAAAGTACCCTTGATGCCCTCTCGACTGTTGTAGACATTGCTAAAAACGCTCTCGACGGTGACAGATGGCTTGGTGGTAGGAAGGAGTACTGCGCTATCGTCACGCTGGACGTCAAAAACACCTTTAACACTGCAAGAATTGCACTGCTTTGCAGATGATGTGGCAATAACAGCAGTCGCCAAGTCACTGTCGGAGCTACAGGCAAAATGTAATGCGACGATTAGCTCAACTATCCGCTGGTTGGGAAATGTCGGCCTGCAAATTGCGGGTCACAAAACTGAGGCTGTCCTGTTGAGCAAGAGGAAGGTGACTTCAGTGAGATCACTAAAGTACCTGGGTGTCTTTAGAGACCACAGGCTATCCTTTAGGGATCACGCAATATATGCTAAGAGGAAGGCTGGGATCACATCTGTTTCATTTGCTAGACTCATGTCCAACGTAGCTGGTCCCAGGATGCCGGCTCGCAAGCTGCTAGTGGCGGTGGCAAAAGCCACTTTTCTTTATGCTGCTCCTATTCGGAGCAAAGCCACCTATAAAGGGTCACACCTTAAAGGTGCGCGATCGGTGATGCGGATTTTGGCCCTCAAGCTCGTTAGAGGATTTAGGACCACATCCGAAGACTTTCTTTGGCAGGCATGCCGCCTATAGACCTGGAGATCAAGGCACTGGGCTTAATCCGAGATGGCGTTCCTCGGCGTTGCCAGGTCATTCCCACATATATACAAGAAATGAGTGTGATACTGAAGTGTGTGTGTATACTACTATAAATGTGTGTGTGCGTGTATACGAAAGTGTGTAATGATCAATCCACCGCCACAATGAGCATGCAGCAACAATAATCGACGCGCTAAATGGCTCGTCGCACTGCCGCGTTAAAAAAAGGGGCGCAAATTCTAGGTCTCTTATGGCCACACGTGGTTTGCTGCAAGATAAAAATAGGGTTATGAGCTTAGCCAATTTCAATAAACTCAATGCAACAAAAAAACCCCAGCAAAAGCGCAGGTTTAATTTAGGTGAATTAAATTCAACCTAATTACACTTGATTTTTCGGTAGTGAAGAGAAAAGGAGCACGATAGGTGGCTTCAGCATTCGACATATCGATATAGGCGACTCCATCCATCGATATATCGTTGACCTACTTCCCAACACTGATCGTGCGGGTGGCCGATCAATTACTGCGCTGCTGCTCAGAGTCTTCTTGATCAGACAGCGGTGGAGCGCAATGTTGACATCATGCTCTTTAGCGAACCATATATCTATGTAATATTTATTAATATTTAAGATAATTGTAGTACAAATAATGAGTTTCTTCTCTTCACTTAAGTTCTTCTTTTACAAACTTGATCGTCTTAATTTCGCGACTCTACGACAACTTTATTTTAAAAGGACAAACCGACTTGTCTGCCTTTTACGACTTATAGATCAACTCAATAAAACGATGCTCTTGTTTGACTTCTTGCGTTCAACTCTTGCAACTAAATCGATTATTATTCAATAGTGCAACTTAGGTTCTATCGATAGGCGCTTGCAGCGTTGCCACCCGTACCGTCACGCTGCCATCATCTGCATTGTTTTCATTCAGCCATCCTGCTCATCATCGTCTGTCCCAGACGAAAAGTCATCCTCGTTGTTCTCAGCATACTTCCACAACTTCATTATGAGGGTCGTTTGAGTCCGTGACTTTTTATTTGCCGCGCACCTGCTCAAATACAACACTGCTCTGTCAGCAGTTATCGATTAACAGCTGACTGTAAAATTTTGAAAGCTGCGTTTTTGGTTTGCGTTTTATAGGCATTGAACGCAGACGATCTCGTGAATTTTAACGAAAATGGAGATCGAGATCGTCTGCTTTCAATGCCTATAAAACGCAAACCAAAAACGCAGCTTTCTCAAAATTTTACAGTCAGCTGTTAATCGATAACTGCTGACAGGAGCAGTGTTGTATTTAGAGCAGGTGCGCGGCAAATACAAAAAGTCACGGACTTATCAAACGACCCTCGTATCTCATCCGGTACAGCTCGTAGCTGAACAGGTGACTCAGCGAGCGGTAATGTTGGCTGATATTTGTCTATCAGATTCCGTATCATAGGTGCAAACTGCGGAGGAGCATTCACATTACTTTCAGCACAACCATAGTCTTGAATACTTATCTGATTTATGTCAGCTATTTCCTGGCAAGCTGACAACGACTCAAACTTGAATCCATTTGCATCCAATGTAAATTTAAATATTGTGAGAAAGTCATTGTAGTGGCCGTTGTCTAGCTTGCACTCATAAACTCTCTTAAATTTGAATTATCAAAAGGCGCTCAAATAATTCGCCGCACTCAAGTGACAATTCCCAATTCGCCGTCGTCTCATTTCCATGCTCTCGCATAATGCAGATAGAAAAAGGAAACATAAAGAAATAAGATGATTAACCGTTACTTTTGGCAACAACCGTTCTAATACCGCGTGCATTGGAACGGCAAATGTTCTCTCTCGTTGTCTATAAAGTAGGGCGAATTTAACGTGCATTCACATTTTTCGTCAGTTCACAGCGCAGACTAGCACCGAAGCGCGTGTATAAACTCTTAAAAATCATAAACTTTCGTAAAGAATATATTTTTAAAATATAGTATATTCATAAATACTCTAATTGAGAAACCGAGTAATTTATATGAAAACAAAAGCCAAAGTTCTGGAACATTTGAAAACAGCGGCGCTATTTGCTGTGTAACTTTGCCAGCAGAGCGACTGCTCAGTTTGAGAGCCATTGCGTATACATACAAAAAGGTGATATTAAGTGAGCATTTATACAAATAGTCAGTACTAATTATATTTATCCATAGCTACGACATTTGATATAACACGGCCGGCCTCGAAAAGCGTTTGCACGCTGTCAGCCATAAGGCAGGCCTGATCTGTATTACCAGTAGGGCTATGAATTGTGCATGCCACCCAGGTGGTATCTTTTTAAGGTTTTTTAATAGTTTCCTCCGATTATGTATTAAAAAATTTTCCACATTTGCACTTTCTAGAGGGGACAAGGAGGGAAGGCGTGGTTGATTGGGGCTGGGCGAGGCGATTTACAGCTGCTCTCGAACGTCCTATGTTTGGCTGAACTTTGTTGCTATTTCTCACTGCTGTTAATGGTTCTACGAATGTCTGCGTGTTTTTGTGTATCAGAAAAAAGGGGGCTACTGGAGCTAATAGGACTCTGTGCGTGTCCTGGAACAGCAGTCAAAGCTCTCTGCCACTCCCAACCTCCCACCCCCTCCCGCTTTTACTCTCCTTCCCCAAGCAGCTTTTTTGTAGCTCCTTAACCAGTTTCCTGGCCAAGAGAAACAGTGCATAAAACAGTCCTGGCAATGCCAGCTTAAACTTACCGTTATAACCGGAGAGTTATGGCTTGCTTAAATTCATAATTATTCACTATGCTGCCCTTTTGGGGTTTCCCTTTTGCTGTACATAGTGTTATTTCAGCTGTTACGAAGAACAAGCAGAAGAAGTTTCCAGTTTTGCGACAATTTGATTAGCTGATTGCTGAATATTGCATCTATAAATAATTATTGCAATATAAGAGATAATTTATATAAATATGAAATAGTCAGCACAAAATGAGGCCTCCATTTATGAATGAGAAAAAAATATATTTATCTCATAGATTTCCATATTTAAAATTTTATTTTATTAAATGTAAATATTTAAAAATGATTTCATAACTATATAATTATTGAAATAAGTAAAAAATAATTAAAACTGTTTTATTATTCGATATTTTTTGCCATTGTAAATCCCCTTCAGTGAATTTTTTTTGTTTCGTTCATTTCCCTCCTCTCTAAACACAAGGCAACATTTCTATTTACTTGGCCCACACTGTGTTCCATGCTTATCAACTAGTTTAAGTGCCCTGCCCACCACTTAATGGCAAAGGTTGCCAAATGTTGTCAAGTTGAATTTGTTGTTCTTTCAAATTCGATTTGCTTCTATTTCTCTTTTCTTTCTTTGTCTGAAGGTAATTTTCTGTGTGTCGGAGTTCCACCTTTATGCTGTCTCTCTCTCCCCGCTCTCCTCTTCATTCTTCCCCTCTTCCTTCTGTCTTCCTGCTTCTTCCCTCTGTGCTGTGTGCTTTATTTTTCAATTAAGAAATTCATTTAGATTCGCGCGGGGATCCTTGGAAATCTATATTTCGATGGTGGAAGAGCCTTCATCAGCCTCATTCTTGCCAGAGAAGGAAGATCTAGGGAGTCACTGGAATTGTTGAATTTGTAATTGTTGGCGCACTGGGACTTGGTCTCGGTGGCAACACTTTGCACCAGCACATGATCCACCATATCTCTGGCCAAGGAAGCAGCAAAATCAGGGAAAACAAACTAAAATTGAGATTGTCCGAGGAGCACAAAACTAATAAGTACGAGATGCAGCGCGTGATTTGAAAATTGGCACGTTACACGAACTGATGACGCTACAACCCTCTATTGCACTGGCAGGTGCGCAGCCAGGTCCATGCGCCGGCAGCAGAAGGTAACTGTTCGGATGTAGAGCCTCTAGCTGATTATCTCCGGCATTTTGCAGGGCAACTCAGACCAAGAGCAATGCGGAAATTGCCAGCACTGACCAGACTGTGAGTGCGATAAGGCATCTTGCGAGGCGCTCCTTATCGCAGCTCTGCTGCTGCCGTGTAAGATTAAATGCCAGATCCGTATAGATGGCATAGCAGAAATGCGAGTGGGCTGACAGAGTAACCGTACGTATCTTCCTTGTGTTGCTGGCCAGCAACTTGCCCTCCTGGCATTGCTGCTCACACATTCTAGCATGGTACACTTCCTTTGGGGTGTTACCTTTATATTGTCTGTACTCCATTTTGGGATCGTCAATCCACAACTGCAGCCAATTACTTTGGAAGATGTTGGACCAGCGCAAACGTTGATCACGTCGGCATTAGGACGAAAAATAAAAATTTACTTAGATTCATTACTGTAAATATTAATATATGTATTCTGAAAATAAAATATATATATTGAAGACTATTTCGTTTTTTGAGCTGTTAGTGAAGTCTTCTTTTTATTCACACCTTTTTATACCCTTCGACCATTGAAAATGGTCAAAAAGGGTATACTAACTTTGTGCAAATGTATGTAACAGGCAGAAGGAGGCGTGGGAGACCCCACAAAGTATATATATTCTTGCTCAGGATCACTAGCCAAGTCGATTAAGCCATGCCTGTCTGTCTGTCCGGATGTCTGGATGTCCAAATGAACACACAGGTCTCAGCTATTATAAAAGCTAGAGACACCAAATTTGGGATGAAGGTTTCTGTTGACCCGGGACAGTTTATTTCAAATATTGGGTGCCACGCCCCCCGCCCACGCAAATCATTAATTTCATTATTTAAGTTGATTTGCGAGCGACATATAAAAGATACAACATTCTGAGTAAGACTATACTTAGCTAATTATATATAATACCAACATAATGTCAAAATTCCAAGCCGATCGGACAACAAACACAGAAGCTATTAAACAAAAACCTTATTCGCTTTGATTTTGTATACAGACCAGCAAGCTGTGACGTCATTGCAATACTCATGTAGGAAAGAAAAAGAAAGAGAATGCGAGCGCATAGCTCCAACTGATGCTAGTATGGGCGTCCCTCTCTAACATATACTCCAATTGCCATTGCTGTTGTTTACGAACGAAAAAAGATTTATATATACGAAGTGAAGTACTCAACGCTACTGTCCATCTCCTTTTTCTAAACATACAGCCACTAGTAAGCGTTTTCCTTATCTTCCTATTCTAATCAAACGGTCGTTAATTTATTTAATACATTCTTTCGTATTTCTCGTGAATTTTAACGAAAATGGAGATCGAGATCGTCTGCTTTCAATGCCTATAAAACGCAAACCAAAAAACGCAGCTTTCTCAAAATTTTACAGTCAGCTGTTAATCGATAACTGCTGACAGGAGCAGTGTTGTATTTAGAGGTATTTAGAGGTGCGCGGCAAATACAAAAAGTCACGGACTTATCAAACGACCCTCGTATATTCAGGGCCACCGAGAGGGGGTGATGAGGGGTGGGTTTCCCCCGGGCCCGCAGTTTTCAAAGGGCCCGCGATTTTCCGAAAAACCTTCACTTTAATGACGATTTTGACTGTTTGCTTAGTGAATATAATATATATTATAATATATAGTAAAATAATAATAATAATATAAGCTATTAGTACATTTAAATCCACAAATTAAAAAAAAATACATCACAGTCGGAAAAAGCTGATTTATTTATCTGTAACGGGTGCAAAAACAGATTTGTAATTATTACTTCAATACATGAAAATTTAACCAACAGGGATACGAAAAATATGCAAAGACAGGAGTGCATTGCATACGCAAGAATGCGCGCGTATTTTAGGAAAAATGCGTGCATGGTTAAAGTCAAAAGTGTTTCGACCGAAACGGATGACATCACATAACACGCAATCGCATCATTGCGTCACAAACTTCGAATTATTAAATCAATTACTAACAATTTATCATCGTTTGCAACTTTTAATTAGAAATTGGATTAATAAAACGAAAGAAAATTTTCTATTCAAATTAAAAAATTTTTGCGCTCGATAAAAAAATACGATTTTACGATTTTTATCATTATTTTTCAATAAGTGGACAGCTCTGACATGCAAAAAATCAGTTTGCAATTGGCGTAGTCGCTGTTATTGCTATAGTCGTCGATTCCCGATTATCGATTTATATTAATTATAACGTTTATATTAATGCTTATAAGTTAAAGTGTATAGTAATACACCTTAAGTGAATAATACAAGTAAAATTTATTGTTGATTTTGCTTGATATTTTTTTATTAGTATTTTGACCGGTGCACGCCGAGCACAATTTGGGCAGAATACGTTACATTGTGGCTGTACGTTTTTTTTGCATCGATGACTCTTTCACAGTGTGGTCGTTTCTTTATAATTATCGTTCGCGATTTCGGTTAAATTAATCGTTTGCTGCAACGGATTTATATTACGCAAGTTACACATTAAGTTTCTTTTCTTTTCTTTAATTTATTAACATATTTTATATATTATATTTTATTATTAATTTTTTTACACAGATATTTTATAATTAATTTATTAACATTAAATTTATAAGTTTATCACATTTTACCATATTATATTTAGATTTTATCATTTTTACAAAATGCCATGGCTCAATAGGAGCACAGTTACAAGTAGGTCTCAGAGACGTAAAATTCAAAACTAGGTTAATAGGTCAAATTTAGGGTATGTTGAAGAGGAGCGAGCTTCACAAAGTGAGCGAAGACTGCATGCTGAAAGATCAGA
Source organism: Zaprionus africanus (assembly GCA_018151435.1). Lineage (NCBI taxonomy): Eukaryota > Metazoa > Arthropoda > Insecta > Diptera > Drosophilidae > Zaprionus > Zaprionus africanus. Next base: position 12,208 of record JAECXB010002134.1, read on the forward strand.
AACTGACAGGGCAGCAGACCCACTGCGTAAACAACTTCGTAGAGCAGACCCTGCTGACAGGGAAAACGAACGAGTCCTGTTTAATGCTCAACGCTTTGCCGCTGAAGAAACCCGGATTTTAGAGAGAAAGAGCAAATAAAAGATACTTTGCGTCGATCGAGGCGCAGACAGGACCCTGTTTATAGGGAAAACGAACGTGAACAGTTCAATGCTCGACGCTCTTCTCGTCGAAGAAACTCAGCGTTTAGAGAGGAAGAGCAAATACAAGATACTTCGCGTCGATCGAGGCGCAGACAGGACACTGTTTATAGGGAAAACGAACGTGAACAGTTCAATGCTCGACGCTCTTCTCGTCGAAGAAACTCGGCGTTTAGAGAGTGTCGGGAGCAGAGCTCTAACTTTATGATTAGTTTATATTTAAATGTAAATGCTTCGCGCCGCTGTTTGTTTTGATTACAACTCTGTTATGACTCTGTTAATGCGTACAAAAGCTAGTTGCTCTAGCACTGATCATTACATTCTTGTACATCTGCCGGTGATGTACTCACGCGTCTATAAGCTCTTGGTTCGACTATTTGAATTGCAACAAGTGAATAATAAACTAAGATAAACATTGAACAAGCAAGATCTTTTTGTTGGCAATTAGTGCAAAGGTGGATATTCGGTTTTTCTCTAAACATTTGGTGACCCCGACGTGAATTCTTGGTTGTCGGTCGTTTGTTGCAATTTTCGTGGTCGTTTGATTTGTTACAATTCGGTGGCAAATTAGTATACAGGCATTCGTTCGCTCATGGTTAATTCTTGCATGTCGGCAAAATTATAAAACTTATGGAGATTTGGCAACCCTTAAATTTGCCAATCATAATTATTTAAATTTTAATTAGCATAGATATTAATCTGTAATCGATATCCTTGTAATCATCTTTAATTCTTCCTCTTTCCATCGCTATCTGTCAAGCGCACCACACGTGCCGCCTTGTGACTTTCAAAAAACTTTTATTTTAATCTAAATAAATCTTAAGCATAAATAAACAACTACATTATTTAAATATACAAACCGTCTAACAAAACTATTGTTCACCACAATTTGACCCTGGACTGTCAAACACACACTCCAAGTCAATCAAATTCGCACATCAACATTATTTCATCATAATTTTCTGACGCAATCAGAATTTATACGTGCTTCATCATACTAAGCATACAGAACATTCTTATAAGATGGACAACGATAGTTTTGCCGACGCACAAAATGATTCAGAACCAACTGGATCAAATCTAAACACAATCACTAGACAGATGCCGTTTCCACAACTTCACACAATCACAAACATAGAAATATTTTTCACCAAATTGGAAAACTGGTTTCTATTGCAAGGCATCGGTTCTCAGAAAGAACATGAGAAGTACGCAGCAGTCATAGCGTACGCAGATCCTAAATATTTGGAGCAAGTCCACGATCTTGTCCAAAATGAACCGGAAATGAATCCATACACCACGCTTAAGAAGGCTATACTAGACAAATTCGCAGAATCGGCAATGGTTCGCCTTGAAAAGCTCGCATCTGGCATACAACTCGGTGATGGACGCCCAAGTCATTTACTCAGTCAGCTACAACGGACTAATGCCACCAACGATGAATCAGTTGTCCGTCGCTACTGGATCAAGCGCCTTCCACCTCAAGCTCGTGCCGTCATTGTAGGAATACTCGAAAGTGCCCCGGATACAACACTATCTCAACTTTCAACAGCCGCAGACGCTGTCATAGACTCATTCACTTTAACATCGAGTGACAACATTTCAGCTATATCACGCAACAACACCAACAATCCAAATTCTACAGACGATCGTTACAGCAACCTAGAAAAACGTTTGGCAACTTCGATAGTCAGTCCGATATAGCCTTACCACATACATCAAAACATCGGATAACAATAAACAGCATTTCCACATACAACCGACTTTTTATTCTGGATTCAAAAACTGGAAAAAATTTTCTCATTGACACAGGTGCAGACGTATCCGTTATACCAGTTTCAACTATAAACAAACTCATCGCATCATCCTCTTTTCGCAGCGAAGGGCAGTATAATCGAATCTTCTGGTACAACACGCTTAACCTTGGATTTAGGATTACGTCGTCCATTTGCATGGAACTTTATCATCGCTGATGTCCGTACACCAATCATCGGATCGGATTTCTTACAACACTACAACCTGCTTGTTTATATAAAACGCCAAAAATTGATTGACGCTCAAACATTGCTAGCACGTAATGTTATTTGCAGCCTTTAATCTTTATTCGCAATTAAAACATTCAACACTGCATGCAAATTTTCCAAACTTTTAGAGGAATTCAAATCTATCACTCAATTGGATCATACAACACCCAAACCAACCACATATCCACAGAGTTTGGATATCTTTTAAAAATCGGAGTATGTCGTCCTTCAAAGAGCCCATATGCATCACCCTTAAACATGATCCGTAAAGCAACAGGCGAATGGCGGCCACGTGGCGATTATAGAGCTCTCAATGCACAAACGATTCCTGAACGGTACCCTCTGCCGCAAATTCAGGATTGCAAACATATTTTCTATGGCAAGAAAATATTTTCTAAAATTGATCTCAATCGTGCATATCACCAGATTCCAATTGAACCACGTGACATTCCAAAAACGGCTATAAGTACCCCTTTTGGCTTATACGAATTCACGCATATGACATTTGGCTTGTGCAACTCAGCACAGACGTTTCAACGCTATATGGACGTCGCCCTCAGAGATCTCGACTTCGTTTTCATATATGTAGATGACAGCGCCATAGCATCAAGTAACGCTGAACAACATGAAATTCATCTTCACCAAGTTTTTGAACGCCTTCAACGTTACCACCTCACAATAAATGCAAGCAAATCTGCCATCGGACAAAATTCCATCGAATTTTTAGGACATCATGTCGACTCTTATGGCATCAAACCTCTGCCAGACAAAGTCAAAGCAATTGTTGATTATGCATTACCCAAAGTTGTAAAGGAACTTCGACGCTTCCTGGCAATGATCAACTTCTTCAGACGATTCCAGTTCAAAGCACTGGAACATCAAGCCCCGTTGTTGCAGTTAATTCCAGGCAATAAGAAGAACGATACTTCTCCAATCAACTGGACAGACGAAAACATGCAACATTTCCAACAGTGCAAGCATTCTTTCGCAACGGGAATGCTCCTGGTTCACCCATCTCCAGATGCAACACTTTCACTAAGCACAGATGCTAGTGATACAGCAGTCGGAGCAGTTCTTCACCAAATCGTGAATAACGAATACCAGCCATTGGGATTTTTCAGTGTAAAGCTAACAGACGCTCAGCGCAAAAACAGCACGTATAATCGCGAACTTCTTGCCATCTACCTCAGCATCAAGCATTTTCGCTATATGTTAGAAGGCAAATCATTCCATGTCCGCACTGATCACAAACCGCTCATATACGTCTTCACTCAAAGACCGGATAAGGCATCACCCAGACAACTCCACCAATTGGACTTCATTGGTCAGTTCACAACAACCATCTTACACGTCGCTGAAGTCGAGAACACGACAGCAGACACATTGTCTCGCATAGCAGCAATCGAAAGCAACATTATCGACTACGAGCAAATAGCCTCAGCACAAAGAAATTGCCCAGAGCTTAGACAACTTTTGGAAGACAACAGCACAACACTGCAACTCAAATCTGTTAACCTACCACAATCAGAAACATCAATCTTATGTGATTTTTCTACTCCTAGAGCTCGACCATTTATTCCAAAGCCAGTCAGGAAGAAAATCATCTGCAAAATCCACAACATCGCTTATGGAGGCATTAGATCTACAACGAAGATCATCAAACAACGTTTTATATGGCCTTCGATGCACAAGGAAATCGCCAGTTTCGTCAAACATTGTATTCCTTGTCAACGATGCATGTTCATTCACCACTTCAACACTATAAACTGAAAGCACAGCGTTTCGAATATATAAATTTGGACTTGATTGGATCTTTACCCCAATCTAGCCAATTTCGATACTGTCTCACAATCATAGATCGCTACACTCGGTGGCCGGAAACTGTTCCATTTGAAGACATGCAAGCAGAGACGGTAGCCGCAGCTCTCATTAACGTCTGGATATCTCGCTTTGGAGTACCTGCCCGTATCACCACTGATCAAGGCAGACAATTCGAATCTATACTTTTCAATGAATTGTCACGGATTCTCGGCATCAATCATATGCGTACTACTGCATATCACCCGCAAGCTAATGGAATCATTGAGCGCTGGCATCGTACTCTTAAAACAGCCATAATGTGTAAAAACAGAATTGACTGGCCAAGCAAACTACCAATCATATTGTTAGGATTAAGATCAGCATTCAAACCTGACAGACAAACTACAGCTTGTCTTTGGATCAACACTACGACTTCCAGGACAATTTCTTTATGTGGAAAAAAATGTTTTACAGCAAACTGAGTTTGTAAAACATCTCGCTGAAATGATGAACGACACTCGCCCTACACAAACAGCCCATCACGACACTTGAAAGCCATTTGTATTTAAACAGCTAAACGAAGCAACTCATGTTTTCATACGCAACGATACAGTACGCGGTTCATTGCAGCCGCCTTACGATGGACCTTATGAAGTTAAATCAAAACATAACAAATTCTACAAAATTCTCATTAACGGTCGAAATACCACGGTATCAATCGATCGGCACAAACTAGCATTTATTAAGTCACATAATGATTCATCATCATCATCAGTAGGAGCAGCAACATCATCACCTGCAGCATCATCATCAATAGCTTCATCATCAGAAGCAACATCATCATCAACAGAACCATCCATAACCATACAGACACACCATCTACACACATGGATCAACAGCAAAATCAAAACAAGTCATATCTACGTCATCAGACATCTAGACCACGCCGCACTATTAGACTTCATGTTCGGTTCACAACTTGAAGTCTAGGAGGGAGTACTATGGAGATCTGGCAACCCATTAAATTTGCCAATCACCATTATTTAAATTATAATTTTCATAGATATTAATCTGTAATCGATATCCTTGTAATCATCTTTAATTCTTCCTCTTTCCATCGCTATCTGTCAAGCGCACCACACGTGCCGCCTTGTGACTTTCAAAAACTTTTATTTTAATCTAAATAAATCTAAAGCATAAATAAACATCTACATTATTTAAATAAACAAACCGTCTAACAAAACTATTGTTCACCACAAACAGTTTAACAGTGTAACAGTTTACCTTATATCGTTGTGAGCATCTGTACATATCGTTGTACAGTAAAAAATTTTTTATTTTTTAAATTGCCTAAAATCGTCGTGGGTGCAACATATACATACACTTATCTCAAGGCAAATTAATAACAGTTATTTTGGTGCATCTGCTTTGCACATATTGTTGTGCAGTTATACTCGTACATACATACATACGGGTCCTTGCACATAACGGAACGTATAAACAGGGTGTTCCCTATTTTTCAACAAGCAGTCTCATCTAGGCGGCATTGCAATGACTGACGCGGACAATCAGAAAGATTTTTACAAGGCGAAAGCAGATTCTGTGAAACGTGAATTGGATGCTTGGAATGCCAATCTTACTGCTGAGAAAATTGCTGGAATGGACGAGTCAGACTTTTCAGTTCGATTAGAGTATCTGGAAACAATGAAAACTGAATTTAATGATGCGCAAGTCGCCTTGGAAAAAATGGATCTTTCGGTGTTAACCTCAAACACTCGGGCTGACTTCAACGATGCATACATTGAGGTTAAGTCTGCACTGTCTCGTGAACTCGTGTTGTTGCAGCGCAAATCACCCGTTCTGAATTCTACTGCAGTGCGTAATTTCACAAGCGACACATCAAGCAACGTCGCGCTTCGAGCATCAAGGCTTCCGCAGCTGCAACTGGCCAAATTCAGTGGGTCGTACATGGATTGGCCACACTATTACGCCATCTTCACCACCGTTATCGAAGACGACTTGAAATGAGTAAGGTTGAAAAATTCCAACATCTCTTATCTTGCTTAGAGGGAGTCGCATTGGAGACCATACGCTCAATTGAGCCGACTGAAGACAACTTTACTATTACTCTTAATCTGCTTCGTAATCGATTCGATAATAAGTTGTTTCATTTCCAGGCACACGTAAAGGCAATTTTTTGGCTTGATGGTGTGGAGAAGGGCTCGGCTATTGGCTTGTGGACGCTCAGTGACAAAATGAACTCACATTTAAGAGCCATCAACTCGTTAGCAGATCCGGTTCAAATCTTGGATGGAATATTGATTCATGTCGTCGCTCAGAAACTTGATCAACGCACGCGTGAGCGATGGGAGGAGTCAATTGGACAAGGATTTCTTGAAAGTCTATCAGCGTGGAGTAGAAGGTGGAACATGATTCAAAAACAATGAATCCGTGTTTCACACTTAAAACGCTTGTTATGAATACTCCACCAATACAATTTGAAGGTGTGTCATTGAAACAGCCATCTCAAGCAAAATACCTCGGCATAATCTTAGATAAACGCCTCACTTTTGGGCCTCACCTAAAAGAAATAACCAAAAGGTGTGGCCAAAGATTGCAGCAACTAAGATGGTTGTTAAGCAGAAGGAGCACTATGTCGCTAAGAGCCAAAAGAGCAGTATACGTGCATTGTATAGCCCCAATTTGGCTGTACGGAGTGCAGATCTGGGGGATTGCTGCCAAATCAAACTATAAGCGGATACAACTAATGCAGAACCGAGCCCTGCGGCAGATAACTAACTGTCCTTGGTACGTACGTGGCTCCACACTTCACCGTGATCTCAATTTACACACTGTGGAAGAACATATCTGTAGACATTCCAGCAGGTACAACGATCGACTTGTTAGACACCGCAGTATACTTGCAAGGAGACTGCTACCAGCTAGGCCGTTAAGGCGACTCAAAAGACTGGGTTTTTACAAGACGATTCGATAATTATTCAGTTCCCACGGCCAATAATCCTCCTGAGAGGTTTGGTTCCTTAAGTTTTATTTTCGACATGTGTTGTTAAGATGCTTATTTGAATGTATGGTTCCAACACTTAATACAGATAATAAAAAAAAAAAAAAAAAAAAACAACTATTACGTGGCCAGTTAAACGAATTCTTTTTTATGAGATTTCTTGAGTCGTGTCGAAGAAGTCAAATGTAAAACTTACATGTTTTTCGTGTAATGCCCTAAGCTAGTTCCCTCGCTGCAGCTGCGGATACTGATGCGTTGTTGTTGTAGTTCTTGATGCTGCCGCTGTCTAGCGGTACGTCGCTGCCCGAACGATATAGTTTGAATTAACGGCGGAATTGCGCACGTTAGTCAATTGTGACGATTGGAGGAGTTCTTGTTACTATTGCTGCCTGTAGTGGCTTAGGTCAGCAATCGTTGAATGTTCTTTGTTGCTTTACGCAACCACTGAGAGCACGGTACACTTACGCTCGCAAGTATTTTGAGCGATTTATCACTGTTACTGTGCAGCCGTAACTGCTTAGTTTAACAAGTAGTCACTTTTCGTGTTTGTCGTGGCGTAACTACCACTAGTTGAGCGCCAATTAATCTATTTGCCGGCGTAAGTCGCGCGCGGGTCTAAGAGTCAGTTGTCGTGCGAAGCCGCGACAATGATAAACAAGGAGTTACGTTTAATTAATGTTTTATTAGGTTACTCGAGCCAGGCGAAGCGTTGGCAAGCGAGCATAAAATCGAACTGAATACAAGAATGAGCTTAGAGGTAAATGAAAGCGAAACTTTGTTTCGCAATCATTTCATAGCGGCCACGCAAATATGTCGTGATTGCCGGCTATGCAACGACATCCGCTCGACTGCTTGGTCTGCAGATTCTCCCGGTGTCGTATTTCAGTCAGCAGTTCTGAGACCGTTGACTTTGCTTAATTTGTACATACGTGTTGCATTTGTAAGCACATACCTACTTACAGACGACTGCCATTTTCCATACATATATATGTACGAAAAGACAAATAACAACAGTTGATCCATTATTTTTAGGCCATGGATTTTAAAAAAATTCATGGTCTACTGTGTTTGTCGGAACGCAAATGTGCGTAACAGGCAGAAGGAGGCATCTCCGACCCCATAAACTATATATATTCTGAATCAGTATCAACAGCCGAGTCGATTGAGCCATGTCTGTCTGTCCGTCTGTCCGTCTGTCTGTCTGTATGAACACCTGGATCTCAGAAACTATAAGAGCTAGAGTCTTCAAATTTTGTGACAACATACGTTTATATTCAGGTGTCTCAAAGTTTTTTTGAAATTTGGCCACGCCTCTCCCCGCCTCTGTAAATCAGTAATAACAGTTTAATATACACAATATACACACCACAACAAAAGTTGTACATCTCACATGAAAAATACCTTTCCACGGGTGTTTCCTGAAAATTTCATTTCAATCGGACTAATAATAAGTGAGATATGATCCGAATTAAACTCAATTTGAACGTATACTTATGCGCATATTAAGACCTAATTTACGCATCATACCGAAGTTCGAATCTAGCTTCGGACACACAGCATAAAACAAAACATTTTATTTGCATAGAATGGTAACAGAATTGCCAGCTCAGAATGCAACTTTGCCGATCGGAAAATAAATGGGGTTGTGGCTTAGTGGTTAGAGTGGCGGACGGCACTTCTTAGAGAGTTCGTATGTTCGTGCGTGAGCGAGTTCGATGTTAGCGGAGGCTAGCGCAATTTTTATTTTAATTACTTTTTTGGTTTTTTTTATTTATATAAACTAAAAGGAAAACAACAGCCGAAAACTACAACCTCTACCTTAATTCTAAATTATTTAACTAAATAGCAATCAAAATAAATTTCATATTTTTATGCAATAGTTAAGACAATCAATGTACACGAATGTTAGAGCGGGATGCCGATACATGCATGTCTGCATTTGCACATTTATGTGTCGGCATCCCGCTCTTACACGCATCAATTGCCGTATTCCGCACACATACGCAACTGTCAGATTTGTGCAACATAGGGCAACGTTTATAAAAGTGTTCTAATTAAATATGTTGCGTACCAAAAATTAAATTAGTGTTTGTTAAGCTTTTAAATTATTTAATAGAAAAGAAAGAAAGAAAGGAAAACATATCACGCATTGACCGCGGCAGCAATCGAACCCGAACAATGTCAACATCATTGGTCTTCGAATCCGGCACACACTCCACTAAGCTACTGCACAACTACGCAGCCGCGACTCCTGTTTGCCATTATGATCTAATGCTTATACTTCTTGTCTATCCGTCCTTGCATTATTTATGTGTTCTTCTTCTTCTACCTGTCAATCGAATTTGGCGTGTCGTTCGAATTAAATAATAAGAAGATAAAATTTATATTTTTAAATGCTTAAATTCAAACAAACCAAAATTTTCATTATAAATAAGGGAAAATAAATTATACACGGTATACCATGATAATCCATGGCCTTCTACAGTCAGCACCTGACTGTAGCGTTCGACTGGTTATATTTGCAAACCTCTACATTCAGGACCCGTTCTCCAATCCGAACTGAATATGCAGATCTTGAAATGGCGTTTCTACCGTTTTGTTTTCAATCCCGACATCACAAAGATGTACTGGCAGATACTCGTCCACACGAGTCACACGCCATTTCAACGAATGCTGTTCAGAAACCCAAATGGCAAAGTCTGTGATTATGAACTCAACACAGTCACTTTCGGTGTAAACTGTGCTCCATTCTTAGCCATTCGGGTTCTCCAACACCTTACCCAGGATGTTAGCACACAGTTTCTCTCTCTCGCCAGCGACATCTTATCCTACAACATGTATGTAGACGATGTTCTTGTTGGCGCGCCACTCATAAAGCGCGCCACAATGTCCATAGAAGAGTTACGCAAGGCTCTCTTGAGACAGCTGGCTTTCCCTTAAGAAAGTGGACCTCCAACCACAAAGGATGTGATAGCTATTATTCCCAAGGACCATCTATTATACGCCCATTTCCCTCGAACTAAAGAAGCAAGCTTAGCAAGACTCTAGGTATACGCTGGCAGCGTATACTGACGAGTTCCCTCTTTGCCCCCTCCGAAGTAGATGTGAGACAGTCTTACTATCGGAAGCAGAACTCGAACTTTATGATTATTTTATATTTAGATGTAAATGCTTCACGCCACTGTTTGTTTTGATTACAACTCTGTTATGACTATGTTAATGCATACAAAAGCTAGTTGCTCTAGCATTGATCATCTTCATTTTTTTCATCTGCCGGTCATGTACACACGCGGCTATAAGCTTTCTCGTTGGTTCGATTAAAAGGTGCAGCAAATGAATAATAGTTTAGATAAACAATTTAACAAGCAAGATCTTTTGTTAGCAATTAGTGCAAAAGTGGACATTCGGTTTTCCTTTAAACATTTGGTGACCCCGACGTGATTTCTAATTTTGTCGGTCGTTTTGTTGCAATTATCGCGGTCGTTTGATTTGTTACAATTCGATTTGGCAGAATCAGTATACGAGGCATTCGTTCGCCTTATCGCTAATTCCTACATATCGGTAAAATGTAATATGTAAAATGTGTGCACATAATGGCACGTATAAACAAGGTGTTCCTTATTTTTCAAGAAGCAGTCTCAAGCAGTCTCTA
>JAECXB010002136.1:0-51175 GCA_018151435.1 Zaprionus africanus
AATCGTCTAATGCTTTTGGCCTTTGCCGGATTCAACAAAAGCAATTTTAATATGGCTGCAAGATCCAGGTGGCCACGCTTCCGTGCAGCTAACATTGCAGCTTGAATCAATAGGTGTAGGTTGTGATTCTGCGCCCTTGCAAGGTCGTCTGCTTGCTGTCTTCGGCCATTTAAACTATTTAAATGATGTAGTCCTTTTGGACGCCCTGCTTTTCTTGGCTTTTTATTTGTTCCTTTTACTTTCAGAACTAGGCGTTCCTCTAGCCACTTTGGATATACGCTTGAAAATGTATTCAGCTTGCGATTGCATTTTTGCCATTTTCGCATTAAATTCACAGAAAACATTCTTGATTTTTCCTTAAGGTATCCATTATTTAATTCTAGATTGCTCTCAGAAAAATGACCACTTATAAAAGTGTAAATAGCACTTTCCTTTTGATGGGCACGCGTTTGCTTGCGCCACACTTCGAACAGGTCCGCATGGGAAATTAAGACATTGCTCCCTAAGAAATGAAATATTTCAAAAAACCGCAAAAAGCGCAGTTAGAGACTATATGTCCTGAATAGGGAATTGATCCCTCTACAATATGTATATAAACACTTACTGAACAAATTTGAACAACTTTTGTAGCTCTTCTCAAAGTTGAAATTTTTTAAAAGTTTAAAACTACATCAGGACAGCACTTGCTAAATGTACAAATTGTTAGAAATGCTGGATGTAACAGCTGTTCTATTAACAGTGCGCTGTTAAGTTAACATTTCCATGTTGTAACATAACAGTTTGATGTATTTCCAATGTATTAACACTAAAATACTGCGAATTTGCATACTTGTGAAAAACACATTTTTGAAAAAAAAACAGGTCAACTTCCCATAGTGCACTGCCTAAAGTTGGCCAACAACTGGCTCGCTCACCTTACTCCAGGCGTCCTTCCCGTGTCCTCGTGTGTCTTTTTTGCCCTTGGCGGCGCGTCTTTTGTTGTCCTTGTAATTCATTGCCCTTGGCGGCGCGTCTTTTGTGTTGTTTTTCGCTGTTGTTGTCACACGCGCGCTTTACTTTTTCACTCCCGCACTCTCTTGGTGTCCCGACATAATTAATTGGCGCCCATGTGCCAAAATTCTGCGCAGCCTCCAGAGCCGGCGTTAGCTTCGGCAGCGCAGTCGCCGAGCTTGAGCCGACCACGCACTTCAATGCAGCCTACACGCATCGTGGCCCCCGCTCACCTCTCTGCTACCAACGAGCTTTCCGCTCGGCTCGGGCTCTGCTGCGGCTGCAGCGCTCTCTTCGCTTGAGGCTCCGTCGCTCTCTTACTGCTGGCGTGCATTTGCGCTCTTCCTGCTGCGCCAATGGAAGTCTATTATCGTGCTACCTCCGCGTCCCAGTGTCACCCTAAAGGTTGCCCCGTCCAAATGTAGCGCGAAACGCACACGACGGTGGATGCCCTCTTTGTGTTGGCTCCGGATATAATCCACCACCAGTTCGGGCACTCGGCGTCTGGGCGTGGTGACTCGCCACGATGGTGGGGCCTCGACCCAGTCTGCACGGGGCGCGAAGAGGGTGTTGGCGAGTTCATCTACCGTGTCCAGGATGTCGGCCACCTCCTCCAGGGGCCACAGCAGGTTTGCCTTCCAATCCTCGAGGCGGTCGGCCGGGGGTAATGTGGCGAATAGAGAGCTGCTGTGCGCTGGGCGGCCCCGGCGGATGTAGACGGTGCCTCTGGGTCGATCCGTAGAGGATACGCCCGCTTTGTCTAAAACGACTTGTACCCTCTGCAGGGGCTCCGGTGACTCTGTGGTGGAGCTGACGAAAGGTACTGCCAGGGGCTGCAAGCCGGGGAAAAGGACCATGCTGACGTCATCGTCGTCCAGCCCGTCTATCGCCTCCGCTACGTCCGCGGCCTCAGGCGGCGCCGGGTGCTCTTCCTCTGGTAGAATGGCTGGGAGGCCGTCCAGCCACTCTTCCACTCTCTGACGGTGTTCCTGCCATGGCTGTCTGCCTGAACCTGCCATCTCCCGCGCTGTTGTCCGTGTTTTTTTCTGTTTGTCTGCGGGATATAAACACGGTTATACCCCAGAACCTAACCTTAAGTAGATGCGCCCTACGGAACGGTGAGACGGTGCTCTTGAAAAGAAACTTAATTTTCTTTGTTAACAAAAAAGGACTAAATATCTAGGTGGCCTTGTTGACAGGCCCATGCTGTTCCTCGCTGCTTTCCACTCTCGGGTCTTCTTCGGATTGTTGGAACCGTTTCAGGTCGGCTATGTGGGCAGTTCTTCGCTCAAGGGTCCCTTCGCGTTGAATCCGGGCTATGTTCTGTTCTGCTCCCACTGAATACCGTCCTCCTCGTCTTGCTTCAAGCCTAGGTGCCTGTATACACTGCTGGTCTCAGGTTAGACGCACCTTTAGTTGCATACAACTTTGCTTCATATTTATTTATTAAATAACGATAGAAAAGAAGTAGATAAGCAAAAACACTTCTAATTTAATGATACTTTAAATGTAATATTCAAATGATTGTACATATTTAACAAAATTGTGTTTTTCGACCATTTTCTTAAAGCTACTCAAAATAAGTCGAATTTTTCTTGGTCATTAGATTAGACGCACTTTGGCTTTTTAATTTTTATAAGAAAACTATTTGGATTTTAACTTAAATTATTAGTTAGAGTTACTATTTGATTAATTTTGAAATAAAAAAAAATTATTTTAGAAATGAGTACTGCTTCCTTTTATAGTAACAACTTCATAAATCCGGTCCTTGATAGAATGATACAAGGAATCCATGTAGTTCAAGGAAATCTCGCTCCAAGCACGTTTAATAGCTGCAGTTAATGTTTCCTTATTTTCGTATTGCTTTCCTCCTTTGTATACCTTCCGTGTTAGCCAGCCCCAAACATTTTCAATAACGTTAAGATCTAGCGAATAAGCTGGCCAGGTCATGACATTAACGTTTAGACTCGAAATAAAAGACTTTACTACTCGAGAGTTATGAATAGGAGCATTGGCCCGTTAAAAAAACCAAGGAATTGCTCCAAAGACATCATTTAATTTTGGAAATACGGACTCCAACAATGTTTTGAAGCGATCGCCGTTCATCTTTTGATCGATGAAAATCAAGTTTCCCCCTTATCGACTATGGTGGCGACTTAAATATAGCTCATCTTTTCGCAAATCGTGATAATAATATTAAAATCCATCAGGGCCATGTAAATTAAAACGTTTTTCATCAGTAACCAGTCGAACGCTACAGTCAGGTGCTGACTGTAGAAGGCCATGGATTATTATTCCGTTATTTAAAATGAAAATTCTGCTTTATTTGGAAAAATTTAAAAATATAAATTTTATATTCTTATTACTCAATTCATTTGAAAGACAAAAAAAGAACACATAAACAATGCAAAAGCGAATAGACAAGAAGTATAAGCATTAGATAGAGCGAGAGGGCAATAAATTGATGTGAAGTTGTACAGTAGCGTAGCGGAGTGTGTGCTTGATTCAAAGACCAATGATGTTGACAGTGCTCGGGTTCGATTCCTGCCGCGATCAAATGTGTGACGACTTTTCCCTTTTTCTTTCTTTTCTATTAAGTAATTTAAACAGCAACATAACAATAGTTTTTAGATTTTTTGGTACGTAACATATTTAATTAAGTAGAACACTTTTATAAACTTTGCCGAATGTTGTATTTGTACAAATTGTCTTTGTCTGACAGTTGCGTACTTACGCCGAATACGGCAATTGATGTGTGTTAGAGCGGGACGCCGAAACATAAATGTGCAAATGCAGACATGCATGTATCGGCGTCCCGCTCTAACATTCGTAACTTATTGATTGTCTTAAATATTGCAAAAAAACATATTTAATTTTTGATAACTATTTTTATTGATATTTAATTAAATAACTGTAGTTTTCCTTTAAGCTTATAAGAATAAAAAAATAACCAAAAAAAAAAGTAATTAAAATAATAAGTTCCACCCAGCCGGCCGCGCATGGGATTCGAACTCACGCACGCAGGACCGCCGTCCGCCACCCTAACCACTAAGCCACCGCCCGGTTTTTTGATCGATCGGCAAAGTTGCATTCTCAGCTAATTCTGTTACCATTCTATGCAAATAAAAAGTTTTGTAAAATGCTGTGTGTCCGACGATTCGAACTTCAGTATGATGCGTAAATTAGGTCTTAATATGCGCATAAGTAAACGTTCAAATAGAGTTGAATTCGGATCATATCTCACTTATTATTAGTCCGATTTAAATGAAATTTTCAGAAAACACCCGTGAAAAGGTATTTGTCATGTGAGATGCATAACTTTGGTTGTTGGGTGTATATTGTGTATATTAAATTGTTATTACTGATTTACAGAGGCGGGAAGGGGCGTGGCCAAATATCATAAAAACTTTGAGACACTGCAACATACACGGATGTTGTCACAAAATTTGAAGACTCTAGCTCTTATAGTTTCTGAGATCCAGGTGTTCATACAGACAGACAGACAGACAGACGGACAGACGGACAGACGGACAGACGGACAGACAGACATGGCTCAATCGACTCGGCTGTTGATACTGATTCAGAATATATATAGTTTATGGGGTCGCAGATGCCTCCTTCTGCCTGTTACGCACATTTGCGTTCCGACAAACACAGTAGTCCATGAATTTTTTTAAAATCCATGGCCTAAAAACAACTGAACGCCAATCGTTTATTCGAGTGTCAGATTGGACAGTCCACGTCATGTATTCTTTCGCGAATTGAAACCGCTTTTCCTTGCGTATTGCATTCAAAGGGGCTTTTTATTGATTTTTACCATAGACGCTTCAGGTGTTCTGCATTTCTGATCGTACGCTGCACAGTTGAAAGACTTGCTTTTACTCCGGCTAATTCCTTGATTAAAGCAGCAGATTTAGTCGAATTCGAAGCAATTCTAACGATTTGGCGTACTGCTTGTTTAGATAGTGCCTTTTTTTAGGCCATGGATTTTAAAAAAATTCATTGACTACTGTGTTTGTCGGAACGCAAATGTGCGTAACAGGCAGAAGGAGGCATCTCCGACCCCATAAACTATATATATTCTGAATCAGTATCAACAGCCGAGTCGATTGAGCCATGTCTGTCTGTCCGTCTGTCTGTCTGTATGAACACCTGGATCTCAGAAACTATAAGAGCTAGAGTCTTAAAATTTTGTGACAACAGTCGTGTATATCCAGGTGTCTCAAAAGTTTTTATGAAATTTGGCCACGCCCCTTCCCGCCTCTGTAAATCAGTAATAACTATTTAATATACACAATATACATCCTACAACCAATGTTATACATCTCTCATGACAAATACATTGCCACGGATGTTTTCTGAAAATTTCATTTAAATCGGACTAAAAATAAGTGAGATATGATCCGAATTAAACTCAATTTGAACGTATACTTATGCGGATATTAAGACCTAATTTACGCATCATACCGAAGTTCGAATCGTCGGACACACAGCATTTAACAAACGTTTTATTTGCATAGAATGGTAACAGAATTAGCTCAGAATGCATCTTTGCCGATCTATCAAAAAGTGACGCTGTAGCTAAGTGGTTAGAGTGGCGGACGGCGGTCCTGCGTGCGCGAGTTCGAATCCCATGCGTGTTCGGCTGGTGCAACTTACTTTAATTACTTTCTTTTGGTTATTTTTTATTCTTATAAGCTTAAAGGAAAACTACAGTTATTCAATTAAATATCAACAAAAATAGTTTTCAAAAATTAAATCTCATGTTTTTTTGCAATATTTAGGACAATCAATAAGATACGAATGTTAGAGCGGGATGCCGATACATGCATGTCTGCATTTGCACATTTATGTTTCGGCATCCCACTCTAACACACATCAATTGCCGTACTCGGCGTAAGTACGCAACTGTCAGATTTGTGCAACATTCGGCAGTCTATAAAAGTGTTTTACTTAATTAAATATGTTGCGTACCAAAAAATTTAAAAACTATTGTTATGTTACTGTTTAAATTATTTAATAGAAAAGAAAGAAAAAAAGGAAAACTCATCACACATTGACCGCGGCAGATCTCGAACCCGAGCACTGTCAACATCATTGGTCTTCGAATCCGGCACACACTCCACTAAGCTACTGTACAACTTCACATAAATTTATAGCCCTCTCACTCTATCTAATGGTTATACTTCTTGTCTATTCGTTTTTGCATTGTTTATGTGTTCTTCTTTTGTCTGTCAAATGAATTAAATAATAAGAATAAAAAAATTTATATTCTTAAATTTTTCCAAACAAAGCAGAATTTTCATTATAAATAACGGAATAATAATCCATGGCCTTCTACGGTCAGCACCTGACTGTAGCGTTCGACTGGTTTCTTTTGAAGTCATTTCCATATGCCTCTGGATCCTTCAAATATCTCTCAACAGTTCTGGAGCTGCGATTTATTTGCTTGGCAATGTTACGATTGGACAGTCCTTGCGAGTGAAAAAGGTCTATTTTTTGACGTTCCAATAAGCTCATAACGGCAGCTTTTCCCATTTTTTCTTCAAATGTAGCTGGAAAACACTTTATTTGTTTATTTTTGTTATTTTGCAATACACTTTACACTTGTCCACGCAACACGAAAATATTTAAGCTGCGTTTAATTCAATGACCAAACGAAAACACATGTGATTGCCTTAGAAATTTCTTTAATCTTCAAATGTACTGTTATTTTTCACAAATTAACCAGCTGTGAGCATTTTTTTTCGAACAAGATT
Source organism: Zaprionus africanus (assembly GCA_018151435.1). Taxonomy (NCBI): domain Eukaryota; kingdom Metazoa; phylum Arthropoda; class Insecta; order Diptera; family Drosophilidae; genus Zaprionus; species Zaprionus africanus. Next base: position 6,750 of record JAECXB010002136.1, read on the forward strand.
CGAACTTTGAAATGAAAAGTATTTTGGAGATTTAGAAAAAGCATGATAATAAATAATCGATTTTCTTTTAAAAAACAATGGTGCGTCTAACCTCAGACCAGCAGTGTAGTTGTCCGTTCTTCACGGTGTATTTATATTTTTTATTTTATTTATTTAATGTCGACTAATTGCAGTCGACTAAAAAAAATTTTTTATATAAAAATTAAAAATATAAAATTAATTAAGATTTAAGAATAAATATGAAATAAAATAAAATAAAATATAAAATTAGGAATTCAAAATTTAAACTTTAAGCTTTAAACTTTAAGCTGGGATAATAAAAAATAAGAAACCGATCCAACATTTGTTGCAAGGGATTGGGGAAAACCCAGTATAACACAATCAGATCGGTAGGTTAGTGTTAATTGTTAGGATGAAGTGTTAAATAATATGGAATTGAGAGTTTGATAGAATTAAGAGGGGACTCAGAGTTAAAAACACTAAACAGTCTATTGTAATCAGCACAGAGAACTCGAAAAGGATCATGCAAGCTATAATTATTAAAATAAAGGTTCAAAGATAGTGGAACAAAATTACGAGTAACTCTAGAAGGATTGCGAAAGTTTGGTTAAGCAGAGTAGGGGAGTCTATATCATGCTTGATTAGTTTAAAGAGAAATGTAACACCTAGCATAATACGTCGGTTAGTAAGAGAAGGTAGGTTAATTAGAAGAAGTCTACTAAAGAAAGGTGGTAAGTCTACACCTGATACTTAGTTAAAAATACGCAAGGCGAAGAGTAGAAATTGCTTTTGAACAGACTCAATTCTATCTTGGTGAATCTGGTATTGCGGCGACCAGACGCAAGAACCATAATCAAGAATTGGACGAACAAGAGAAGTATAAAGTAATTTAGTTGTATAAGGATCTTTGAACTCTTTGGCCCATCTTTTGATGAAACCAAGTACTCGAAATGCCTTATTTACAGTTTGTGAAATGTGACTATCAAATTTCAGTTTATGATCAAAGAGAATACCTAGATCGTTTACCTCGGTTATTCTTAAAAGCGGGGTTAAATCAAGTGTATAGTTGGTGACGTGATAGCTACCTCTGTAAAATGACATAACTTTGCACTTCAAACAGTTAAGATGGAACAGATTATGCCTGCACCAAGCTAACATCAAGTCAAGATCTGTTTGAAGGAAGTTTCGTACAGGAGTTACTAGGATTGGCTTTGACAGACAGTTTTTAAAAAGAATCTGTTAGTTAAATAATCGGATATCCACAAAAGCAGCTTTTGTGGGAAACCAATCAAAGTTAACTTGTGAATCAAAAGATTATGATTTACGGAATCAAATGCTTTACTGAAGTCAGTGTAGACAACATCAGTTTGCATTTTCTTCCGAAATCCTAAAGAAACGCGGGATGTAAATTCTAAAAAATTAGAAGCTGTAGATCTTGCCTTTACAAACCCGTGTTGATGGGGCGAAATAATTGATTTACACATAAAAGTTAAATGAGCCGTAAATTTTTTTCAAAAATCTTAGGTATTGCGGACAATTTAGATGTACACCTTTAGTTCTTCACATCATGGTTTGATCCACTTTTGTGAAGAGGAATGGAAAAAGAGTTTTCCAAATAGGTGGAAAATGACTATTAGATAGTGACAAGTCAAGCAGCTTAAAGATTGGCTTAAGAAGGGAATCAGCACAAAATCTTAGCACACATCCAGGAACACCATCCGGGCCAGGAGAGAAAACAGGCTTGACAGATTTAAGATTGATAAGTAAAGAAGTTTTGTTAATAGTAGGACAGAATAGGGTGTTAAAATTATTAATGGGGTTAGGGTATGGATGAACGGCAGATGTATACAATTTAGTTAAGTAGGTAGATTGAAAAAAGTCTGTAAACAAATCGGCAGCGGCCTGATCACTGCTTGCTTCATTATTTTCGAAAAAAAAAGACGAAGGGAAACTATAAGATTTACGTTTAAGATTGACGAAGTTGTAAAACTGCTTAGGGTCTCGAGCGAACTGCAAACGACAAATACTCGTTGTAACGATTTGCATTCAGAGCAATAAAGCTTGCTCTGGCAGCAATATATCGTGAAAAATCGAAAGGTTCGGTTTAATCTTATGAGTTCACGAGAGAACCAAGGTGGCCTGTTGGACTTTACGAGAATAGCAAGAGGAACACATTGATCGAAAAATGAATTCATGGAAGAATAAAAAAGATAGTGCTTTAATCTGAACATGAGTAAAAGAATGACCAATCATGTTCCAAAACCAAAGAATTAAGTTTTTCAAAATCGGTCTTACGGAAACAACGTGACTTTACTTTTACTTGGAGCAGTTGGCACGGGAGTAGGCAGAATTAGAACTAGGTCAAACGAAAATACGACTCTTTTGTTTAAGAGAGAGGACAATTAAGTCTGGCGGCCAGAAGGTTCCGCTGCAAACGGATTGAAAATTATCAGGAGTGTTACTTATTATAAAAGACGCGATATCTCGCGAATAATTAAATTTTAATTTCTCTACGACAACATATGTTACTGATATTTTTGATTGAATATATGTTTTTACATCTTCAATCGAAGTGTCAAGTGCAAGTCGAAAAACGAAAACCACAAGTGATTTTGTGTTGGGAACAGTTTTAGGCGCCTTATTAGGCACAGGCGAAGGAGAGGTGACAACCAGGGCTGGTGGATCACGTAAGTTAGCTGGGGTGGTTGGGAAGGTTGGAAGAACGGTTGGCGGAGCCGGAAGATTGTCGGTCCGTATTCTAGGCGAAGTTATGCCAGAAGAAGTCGACGGCGAGTAATTTATAGGCTCATCAAAGTCAAAGAACTTAAATTTAGCTTCCACATCAATAAATTCTGATTGTAGCTTGGAAAAGGCCAATTGCAGCTTATAGAATTCCAATTTGGTTTGCCTAAGAATATTACTCAATTTGAGTTCCTTACCCCGACAGGCTTCGCAAGACCAATGAAGGCCAGACTTGCTGTTTATGTTGTCCTTAATGCGGACGGTTAAGCCAGCGCATTTGACATGAAAGACCTTGTCGCATAACCAGCACGAGACAAAGTCCGGATTTGAATCGGCGGAACACTTATGTGTGATTGCACAACAGGCCTCCATTTCAAGCAAATTAATATACCTCAACATGAGTAGGGAACACCAAAACAAAAAATTATTCTAAAGAAACAAATTCAAGGCAACAACCAAAAACAAACGCAAAAGAAGCTAGGAAATAACAGTTACAGAAAGCAGCTGATTACAAAAGGAGAGCTGCACAAGTGAAACGCAGTTCAATCGGAGAGCCGACTAAGCCGTGAGAGAAAGAGAGCGTAAATGAGTAAGCTCAAAGCGAGAGTAGAAAAAAATAAACAACAACTACAGCTGTTTCGTTGACACAAAACAGCGCATTATGAGAGCGAAGCAGACGTGAGAGAGCGAAAGAGCGTAGGAGTGTGAAATTGAAAGAAAATCAAAAACAAATAACAAGACGCTGAAAGACGCGCGAAATAAATGCACAGAATTCAATTTAAATTACTAATAACACCAACGATCACTAAGTTAATATTGTATGCACAAAATTACCATTGACTACTTAATTAAGACCGATTTAAAATTCACAAAACTATTAAATTAGTGAGTTATGGCAATATAAAATGAAAATTTCAAGAGCAAAAGCCAAACAAGACAGATCACGAAGAGAGTTACTTGATGATAATCGGGGTATTTCTTTGGCTCCTGTTCCACTTCTCCGCGTCGGCGTTGTATCCACGAGTCGATGTGTGCCCATCGCGCGATTCGATCCGTTGGATTCTCGATGGTGTTGAGCCATTTGAGAGCGAGGTGGTCCGTGATGACGTCGAATCGATACTCTTCGAGGTAACAGCGAAGCTTCCGGATGGCCCAAATGATGGCCAGGCACTCTTTCTTGGTCGCGGAATAGTTCTCCTCGGCCTTTATCAGGCAACGGCTCACGTACGCGATGACTCGTTCACCCTCCTCGGTTTCCTGGGTGAGAACGCCTCCCAATCCGAATGTCGAATGCTCCCTCCTGCTCCTCCTTTCACTCCCAACGACGGCCCTTGCGTAGCAACTGTGACATTGGGAGTACCACCGTGGCAAAGTTCGGGATGAAGCGCCTGTACCAGGATGCTATCCCCAGGCAACGGCGTAACTCCTTCGGATTGGTCGGAGGCTGTAGCTTCCGCACTGCTGCCACTTTATCTGGATCTGTGTGGATTCCTTTCTCACTAACGACATGGCCCAGGTACACCAATTTGCGCTGGAAGAAATGACACTTCATTCTGTTGAGGCGGAGGTTAGCCGCTCTCAACCTTCCAAAGACTTCGCGCAATATGTATTTGCCAGTACCTGCTCTTCAGGTCCAACGTGCTGATATATCGCGCGTTCCGGAGTCGTTTCAAAATCGAGTTGATCCGCGGGAGAGGGTAGGCGACAGGGAAAGAGTGTGCGTTCAGCTGCCGAAAGTCTACGCACATCCGAGTCTCGCCTGACTTTTTCCCTACCAAGACGATCGGGGCGCTGTGCGGGCTTTTTGAAGGCTCGATACACCCTTCCCTGAGCAATTCTTCAATCTGGATGATAATGATATTGAGCATTGCCGGGTTCTTGGGGTAGTATCTTTGTTTTATTGGTCGGTCATCTTTCATCACGATCACATGTTCGGTGATCGTGGAGACGCCGGACAATCCGTCAAACTTGCTGAGTTCCTCTTCCAGAAACTCAGCGACCCATGGTTCCAGTCTGGGCGCCGCTGGATGCTCTTCGGCTAGGGTGCCCACGGTAGCAAGTCCGGCACGTGGATGGGCCGATACCTCTTGAATGTCCGTTTTGCCTGTTGTAACGCCTCTCTTTCGGAACGGGTTCCTTCGTACCGCTTCATCGTCCTTTGCTCCCAGTAGGTCCTCTAGTCGTCTCTCGTGTTCCGGGCTCTTCTGGAGCTGGCGGCTGGGGTCTACTGGGCGGTGGCTTGCCGTGTCTTGATCTTTAGTACCTTGGTCCCTGTGTTCGATGTCAGCCGCGCGGTTGCCGGCTGCATCGCTATGCTCGATGTCCTTGTCATTGTGTTTGATGCCTTGTCCTTGTTCCATGTGATTGATGTCTTGTCCTGGTTTCATGTGATTGATACCTTGTCCTTGTTCGATATGCTTGATGTCTTATCATTGTTCCATGTGATTGACGCCTTGTCCTTGTTCCATGTGCTTGATGTCTTGTCCTTGTTCCATATGATTGATGCCAGCCGCGCGGTTGCCGGCTGCATCACTGTGTTCGATCTCCTGGCTCTGCTCCATGCTTTCGATGTCCAAATATTCTCGTGAGTTTTCCTGTCTCGTCTGCCACTGTCTATGTCCTGGTCCATATCCCTGTCTCTGTTCCATCTTTTCCCTCGCCTTTAGCTAGCCTATCGTAAGTTTCCTTTACTGTTCTTTCTGTTCCCCGTACGTCCCCTTGTTCGTATGTTCGTCTGTGTGTGTAGTTCCCATCTTTTCCCTATGCGTGATGGGCCCCTGGTCGGTCTATAACAATGAAGGTTCCTTGCTACATGCCTGTGAATTAACTTGGCGCTTTTCTGCTGCTGGCCACGTGTTCCGTCTGAATGCCCCCTCCCCTGGTTTCCTCAGTCGGCGTCGTGGCTCTTCAAGCCACATATTACCCTCCTATCTTCGTTTTCTTGTGTCTCAGGGTCCCTGCTCGGGCACCAACTGTAAGGTGGTGTCTCGGGCTGAGGTGAGCTCAGTCGCGCCAGATCGCTTTACAGGAAGATTTGTAAATTGCTGAGACCCGAGAGGAAGAATGGAGAGTGGCCTCCTGAGGTGGGGGTCACCTTCAAAGGGAACGGCCGAAGTTTTCTCAGACGGCGTGGCCGCCTTGATACCCTACTAACCAGCGTGTGAGGGTGGTGCCAGCGATAGCGTGCAAATATATGAACGCGCGACTAGTGGCCACACCCGCTTCTCGATTGACCTCGGAGCCGGCAATGGACCAACAGCTACCGAGATCACCGACTTGCGGCTGTTCCAGACGCTCCACTGTATGCGCTGGGTATTGACCTTCTGGCGCACCAGCGGAACTCCGGAACAGTTGGGCCACGCGGTCTTGCGTTCTGCCTTCACACGCGATCACTCACACACACTCACACGCCCCTTCCCGGCAGTCGCGCCCATCGATGTGCACTGCTTGCTCAAATTAGAGACAAACTTTTAGCTCCTTTTCACTTTTAATTTTATTAATTTTCCCTACTTTGCCCTACCTATGTTGTAAATAAATGTAAAATGTTATTTATTTTATTATAGTTATATCATTAATTTGTATGTTTCATTTTATTTATACTAAGTATTATATAAAAATATATTAAGTTTTGTTACTGCATTTTATTATGTTTAATTTTATAATTTATTTTGTTAGTATACTTATCTCCAGTCATGGCGGGTATGGCAGAATTAATTTTTGGGGAACATTGGGGTTTCGCAGAACAACTCAAGTCGAATCGAAGATCTTTTTGATAGCAAATTTGAGCGGCGATTCCATACCGTTATTTACAAATTTTTTCACTGTATAATAAGATAATCCGTGGCCCTATACAGTCAGCAATTGACTGTAGCGTTCGACTGGTTAATTTATGTAAATGAATAATGTTTCGGAGGATTCTTGTTTTTAGACCATGGATTTTAAAAAATTCATGGACTACTGTATTTGTCGGAACGCAAATGTGCGTAACAGGCAGAAGGAGGCATCTCCGACCCCATAAACTATATATATTCTGAATCAGTATCAACAGCCGAGTCGATTGAGCCATGTCTGTCTATCCGTCTGTCCGTCTGTCTGTCTGTATGAACACCTGGATCTCAGAAACTATAAGGGCTATAAGGGCAAATTTTGTGACAACATTCGTGTATATCCAGGTGTCTCAAAGTTTTTTTGAAATTTGGCCACTCCCCTTCCCGCCTCTGTAAATCAGTAATAACTATTTCATATACACAATATACACCCAACAACCAAAGTTATACATTTCTCATGACAAATACATTGCCACGGGTGTTTTCTGAAAATTTCATTTAAATCGGACTAATAATAAGTGAGATATGATCCGAATTAAACTCAATTTGAACGTATACTTATGCGCATATTAAGACCTAATTTACGCATAATACCGAAGTTCGAATCGTCGGACACACAGCATTTTGCAAAACGTTTTATTTGCATAGAATGGTAACAGAATTAGCTCAGAATGCAACTTTGCTGATCGGTCAAGAAATGAGGCGGTGGCTTAGTGGTTAGGGTGGCGGACGGTGGTCCTGCGTGCGCGAGTTCGAATCGCATGCGCGGCCGGCCGGTGCAACTTTTTATTTTAATTACTTTTTTTGGTTATATTTTTATTCTTATAAGCTTATAAGCTTTTTATTGATATTTAATTAAATAACTGTAGTTTTCAGTTATTTATTTAAATATCATTAAAAATAGTTTTCAAAAATTAAATCTCATGTTTTTTTGCAATATTTAAGACAATCAATAAGTTACGATTGTTAGAGCGGGATGCCGATACATGCATGTCTGCAATTGCACAATTTTGTTTCGGCGTCCTGCTCTAACACATCAATTGCCGTATTCGGCGTACGCAACTGTCAGATTTGAGCAACATTCGGCAAAGTTTATAAAAGTGTTCTACTTAATTAAATATGTTGCGCACCAAAATATTTAAAAACTATTGTTATGTTACTGTTTAAATTACTTAATAGAAAAGAAAGAAAAAAGGAAAACTCGTCACACATTGATCGCGGCAGGAATTGAACCCGAGCACTGTCAACATCATTGGTCTTCGAATCCGGCAAACACATCACTAATCTACTGTACAACTTCACATCAATTTATTGCCCTCTCGCTCAATATAATGCTTATACTTGTACTTCTTGTCTATTCGCTTTTGCATTGTTTATGTGTTCTTTTTTAGGCCATGGATTTTTAAAAAATTCATGGACTACTGTGTTTGTCGGAACGCAAATGTGCGTAACAGGCTGAAGGAGGCATCTCCGACCCCATAAACTATATATATTCTGAATCAGTATCAACAGCCGAGTCGATTGAGCCATGTCTGTCTGTCCGTCTGTCCGTCTGTCCGTCTGTCTGTCTGTCCGTCTGTCTGTCTGTATGAACACCTGGATCTCAGAAACTATAAGAGCTAGAGTCTTCAAATTTTGTGAGAAGATCCGTGTATGTTGCAGTGTCTCAAAGTTTTTTGAAATTTGGCCACGCCCCTTCCCGCCTCTGTAAATCAGTAATAACAATTTAATATACACAATATAAACCCAACAACAAAAGTTGTACATCTCACATGACAAATACATTACGACGGGTGTTTTTCTGAAAATTTCAGTTAAATCGGACTAAAAATAAGTGAGATATGATCCGAATTAAACTCAATTTGAACGTATACCTATGCGTATATTAAGACCTAATTTACGCATAATACCGAAGTTCGAATCTAGCGTCGGACACACAGCATTTTACAAAACTTTTTATTTGCATATAATGGTAACAGAATTGCCAGCTCAGAATGCAACTTTGCCGATCGATCTACAAATGAGGCAGTGGCTTAGTGGTTATAGTGGCGAACGGCAATTGTTGGAGAATCCGTTTGTGCGTGAGTTCGAGTCCTAGCGGCGGCTAGTGCAATTTTTTATTTTAATTACTTTATTTTGGTTTTATTTTCATTCTTATAAGCTAAAAGAAAAACAACAGTCGAAAACTACACCCTCTAAATTATTTAATTAAATATCAAAAAAATTTGTTTCCCAAAATAAATTTCATATTTTTATGCAATAGTTAAGACAAACAATGTACACGAATGTTAGAGCGGGACGCCAATACATGCATATCTGCATTTGCACATTTATGTTTCGGCGTCCCGCTCTAACACGCATCAATTGCCGTAGTGCCGAAGCACACATACGCAACTGTCAGATTTGTGCAACATTCGGCAAAGTTTATAAAAGTTTTCTAATTAAATATGTTGAGTACCAAAAAATTTAAAAATTATTGTTTGTTAAGCTTTTAAATTATTTAATAGAAAAGAAAAAAAGAGGAAACCATTTCACACATTGATCGCGGCTGCAATCGAACCCGAACATTGTCAACATCATTGGTATTCGAATCCGGCACACACTCCGCTAAGCTACTGTATAACTTCACCACTGCCACTTCTATTTGGCATTAGCAAAAAGTGCATACACCGACTTTTTGCCCTCTCGCCCTACCTAATGCTTATAATTCTTGTCTATTCGGTTTTGCATTGTTTATGCGTTCTTCTTCTTCTGTCTGTCAATTGAATTTTTATTTTATATTTTTATTTTAAATGCTTTAATAATAATTCAAACAAACCAAAATTGTCATTATAAATAAGGGAAAATATATTATACGCGTTATACCATGATAATCCATGGCCTTCTACCGTCAGCACCTGACTGTAGCGTTCGACTGGTTTTGTCTTTATATTTTTAAATTTTTCCAAATAAAGCAGAATTTTCATTTTGAATAACGGAATAATAATCCATGGCCTTCTACCGTCAGCACCTGACTGTAGCGTTCGACTGGTTTTAATTAAATTTCAAAATGAGGATCTTTATTTTAAATGACATGTACGGCATATAGAAAATTGGTAAAGGTTAAATAGCTGCCTACATCTCCGATTTTTTACTTTACTGATGGGACTATATTTATTATTAAAGAATTATTTGGTGGTTGCTTCTGGTGTTTAGGTCATGGATTTTATAAAAATTCATGGTCTACTGTGTTTGTCGGAACGCAAATGTGCGTAACAGGCAGAAGGAGGCATCTCCGACCTCATAAACTATATATATTCTGAATCAGTATCAACAGCCGAGTCGATTGAGCCATGTCTGTCTGTCCGTCTGTCTGTCTGTCCGTCTGTCCGTCTGTCCGTCTGTCCGTCTGTCCGTCTGTCTGTCTGTATGAACACCTGGATCTCAGAAACTATAAGAGCTAGAGTCATCAAATTTTGTCACAACATCCTTGTATGTTGCAGTGTCTCAAAGTTTTTTTGAAATTCGGCCACGCCCCTCTCCGCCTCTGTAAATCAGTAATAACAATTTAATATACACAATATACACCCAACAACCAAAGTTGTACATCCCACATGACAAATACCTTGCCACGGGTGTTTTTTGAAAATTTCATTTCAATCGGATTATAAATAAGTGAGATATGATCCGAATTAAACTCAATTTGAACGTATACTTATGCGCATATTAAGACCTAATTTACGCATCATACCGAAGTTCGAAACTGCGTCGGACACACAGCATTTTACAAACTTTTTGTTTGCATAGAATGGCAACAGAATTAGCTCAGAATGCAACTTTGCCGATTGATCAAAAAATGATGCAGTGGTTTAGTTGTTAGAGTGGCGGACAGTAGTCCTGCGTACGTGAGTTCGAATCCCAAGCACGGCCGCCCGATGCAACTTGTTTTATTTTATTTCCTTTTTTTTGCTATTTTTTATTCTTATAAGCTTAAAGGAAAAGTAGTTTTCAGTTATTTAATTAAATATCAATAAAAATAGTTTTCAAAAATTAAATCTAATGTTTTTTTTGCAATATTTAAGACAATCAATAAGTATACGAATGTTAGAGCGGGACGCCGATACATGCATGTTTGCATTTGCACATTTATGTTATGGCGTCCCGCTCTAACACACATCAATTGCCGTATTCGACGTAAGCACGCAACTGTCAGATTTGTGCAACATTCGGCAAGGTTTATAAAAGTGTTCTGCCTAAATAAATATGTTGCGTACCAAAAAATTTTAAAACTATTCTTATGTTGCTGCTTAAATTATTTAATAGAAAAGAAAGAAAAAATGGAAAACATATCACACATTGATCGCGGCAGGAATCGAACCCGAGCACTGTTAACATCATTGGTCTTTGAATCCGGCACACACTCCACTGAGCTACTATACAACTTCACATTAATTTATTGCCCTCTCGCTCTATTTAATGCTTATACTTCTTTTCTATTTGCTTTTGAATTGTTTATGTGTTCTTCTTTTGTCTGTCAAATGAATTAATAAATAAGAACATAAAATTTATATTTGTAATTTCCCAAATAAAGCAGAATTTTCATTATAAATAACGGAATAGTAATCCATGGCCAACTACAGTCAGCACCTGACTGTAGCGTTCGGCTGGTTTGAATTGAATTTGAAAATAATTAATTTAACATGTATTTTGTTGTTGCATTTTGTGCAAGGCGACAGTCTGCCTGCAACATTTTGTGACGTTACAGTGTCTTACAAACCGATTTATTTGAAATGAAAGTGAGCAAGCAAAAATTTGAAGTGTTGAGAAATAGTGCGCTGCATGCATAAAATTTTGAAAAATAAATTCGCGGCGCTCACTCCCCAACTCAAAAATCTTCTTTGCCTCTCATATCACAAAATCTAAATATATATTGAACTTTTTCATCGTGAACGCCAGTCTGCCGACCAAGGAGTTCTGGTTGCATGCTCCAAAATTCTCACCCAATATGCAACTCATTAAATAATATATTATTGTGTATAAATAACATTTCGTTTGAAATAGTCGCTTTGGACACGTGCGCATCGTGTGACGTTTTACCAGAATTAGCCAAAACAAAGTACTTAAAATTAATTATTTTAAAATTTTTAAAAAAAAAAGGGGTTAAAAAAAATTTAAAAAAAAATTTTTTTTTTTTTTATTGATATGTATACGGCAGGAAAAATGAAATCTTCGAAAGATACCATCTACTGCGCGTAGATGGCATGCACGATTCATAACCCTCCAAGTAGGGATATGCCTACGTACTAAACAAAAAACCTCCGCTCATTTCTCCAGTCCTTGTTACGCTCACCGGGACTGCCAGTTAAGGTATTACGTCGGTGAGCAGGATGTGATGCCAGATCGCAATCCCTCTCATCCTGCGTTGCCATGCTGCGTGACGCTCCTTCCTTGAGTCTTCCTTAGTCGCCTTTTACGACAAGCCGAGTCCGCTGTGGTAGTATTCTTGCCCGCCACCACACGGGGGTACTTCTTAGTCAACATTTCTGTTGGTCATCTCGTCCGTCCGGACACGCTTCATCATTTGGACTATGATTCCGTGTGCCCTCTCCCAGACGCTTTTTCCGCCACCATAGCGGCAATCAAGCCTCTCGGGCAGAGCGGTGCTCCAGTGAGTGACTCGAGCTGTTCCTTCTCCGCGGCGAATCTTGAGCAGTGCAGAAAGATATGTTCTGCTGACTCCACCTCGTGTGCACAATAAAGGCACATGGCTGAATCCACGTGGTGGAACCTATGTAGGTACCCTCGGAAGCAGCCATGATCCTTGAGGAACTGCGTTAAGTGATAGTCCACCACTTTGTGCTCGCACTCTGCCCATTCCGCTAGGTTGGGTATGAGCTGGTACGTCCATCGCCCTCGTTGCGACGCTTGCCACCTGGTCTGCCAGACTCCTGCGATCCATTCTCGTATGTCTGTCAGGGCAACCCCTTCTCGCGCTAAGTATTGTCCTTTAATCTCCAGGTCAATCGGTGTGAGGCATGCTATCGCATGCGCCGCGTCGTCGGATATGGTTCTAAAGCCTCTGATGAGTCTTAGCGCCATTGTCCGAGATACTGCGCGCGCACTGTCTAAATAGGAGACTTTACTTGTCACCGTACTCCAAATAGGAGCAGCGTAGAGCAGCGTAGCCTTCGTAACCGCCACGAGTAGCTTCCTTGCCGGCAATCGGGGTCCTCCCACGTTGGGCATGATTCTTGCAAGTGCTGCAGCTGTCATTGCAGCCTTCCTGCTGGCATATGTTACGTGGTCCTTAAACGAGAGCCTTCGGTCTATTAGGACTCCCAAATATTTCAGTCTATCCGTTGAGACTATTTGTACTCCCTTGACTAGCACCTGCATGTTCTCGACTCTCTTCCTGCTGCTCATCAGAACAATTTCGGTCTTATGCGCAGCGATTTCTAAGCCCACTTTCTCCAGCCAATCGATGGCCGATTTAATCGTGGCATTGCTGATGACCTGGAGCTCCGAAATTGTCTTGGCAACAGCTGTTACCGCAACGTCGTCGGCGAAACAGTGCAGCTCCACATTGCTGGGCTTTCTGACGCTCAGTATTCCATCATACATGATGTTCCAGAGAATCGGCCCAAGTACCGACCCTTGAGGAACACCTGCAGAGACATAGTGGCATCTTGGACCCGCTTCTGTTCCGTACCAAAGCACGCGATCCCTGAAGTAGCTTCCAATTGCTATCCTTATATATTCGGGAATCCCCATTTTGCGCATTGCGCCAAGGATGTTCGGCCATCTCGCTGTGTTGAATGCGTTTCTGACGTCCAGCGTGATGATGGCGCAGTACTTCTTACTGCCGCCTAGCCACCGATCACCTTCGAGTGCACTCTTGGCTACGTTGGTTACTGCCGTGAGAGCGTGGAGCGTGCCCATCCCTTTCCGGAAGCCATACTGCTGGCTATGCAGTCCTGTGGGGCTCTCTGTAAATAGCTCTATGCGCGCGTATAGTACGCGCTCAAAGAGCTTACCCACAATGTCGAGTAGGCATAAGGGGCGGTAGCTGCCTGCTGCACTTGCAGGCCCCTTGCCTTTCGGCAGAAGGACCAGCTTCATCCGTTTCCAACGCCTGGGGAAGACCCCGTCCAGAAGGCACTGTTGGAATACGTCCCTAAAGATCTCGGGTCTTGCGGTGGCAGCAGCTTTGATGACTACGCCAGGGATACCGTCAAGGCCAGGAGCTTTGTTCAGTTTGATCCTCTTTGCAGCTTCGATGACTTCACAAGTTGTGATGCGTTGGAAGTCGGGGGCGGGGGATTCTAGCGCGGGTTGCCAGAGCGTGTCCTGTGCTGGAAAGAGCTCCGACACGATGCTGGCCAGGGCGGCTGGGTCCTGTGGAGTGCCTCCTCCAGGAGCTTTCAATTTTTTGGTAGCTATTTTGTAGGCGGGACCCCAGGGGTCTTCGTCTACGCTTGCTATCAGGTCCTTGAACGCGTTCGCTTTGGCTGCAGATATACCGTTTTTAAACTCTGCGCGCTTTACTCTGTAGGCCTCCATGCATAGGGCGTGGTGTGATTGCCCTCTGGCACGCTGCGCTTGCCTCCTTGCTCTGAGGCATTCCGTCCGAAGCTGGTGAAGAGTGGCGCTCCACCAGTATACAGGTGGCTTACGATTTGCGTACTTTTTTCTCGGCATCGATGCGTCGCACGTTGCTTTAAGCATATCCATGAGTCCTGTTACCATGGACTCCGCATGTCCGGTTGGGGTCTCCATAGTGTCTATCTGGAATGTCAGCATGTCATTGTCCAGCTTCCTGATGTCCCATGCTTGGCCTAGGGTACTTTTCTGCTGCCTGGGTTTCGGCCTCGTAGTTGTGATACTGAACGTGATTAGCGTATGGTCACTCAGTGTTACGTCGTCTTGCACTCTCCAGTTCGCGTTAGCCGCTAGTACTCTGCTGACAAAGGTGACATCTATAAAAGACGTACCTCTGTCATTATTAAACGTCGGCTTTAGGCCGTCGTTTAGCAGCACGACGTCTAGCATGTTCATGGCATCTATGACTGCTCGTCCTCTGGAGTTGGACACTCTACTACCCCATTCTGTGGCCCAGGCATTGAAGTCTCCTCCTATGACTATTGGTCGGCGCCCACATGCATGATCAGCAAGGTTTTTAAGCATGTCATCGAATTGCTCCGGACTGTCGCTAGGTGGAGCGTAGCAGCTGTATAGATGAATTCCCTTGATTTTTGCGTATGCGATGCCGCGCATTGGCAAGGTTTCTTCCATGAATACGCTACTGCAACATTTGATTGCCGCCTTCCCTAGTTCGTCGATGTGAACTCCTGAGTTACCTACACCAGGAAGGTATGGTTCGCTCAGTAGCATTACGTCCACATTGCGCTCCCTCGCTGTCTGCGCCAGGAGGTTTTGTGCGGCCGCGCAATGGTTGACGTTTAGCTGGGTGATGTTAATTTGGTCCAGCATCTCCTTTGTCTACACTCGCCTTGTACGTGGGGCATGCGAAACTACCTGTAGCATGTTTTCTGTCTACATCGCTGCTGCAAATCAGACAGCATGGCGGCGCTACACAGCCCTTAGCTTTGTGTCCATGCTCGCCACACCGCAGGCAGCAGTCAGAGCGATCCTCTAGTTTGCAATTGGTAGCTCGATGACCGTATCCCAAGCACCGGTTACATCGTGTTGGACGTATATCCTGGACGATGCGACACCGTGACCATCCTACTGTAACCGTGCCTCTTTTGAGAACCGTGATTGCGTCGTTTGCACTTAGCATCACTGTCGCAGTTTGGGTTCCATCCCGCATTTTACGCCAGCCGCGGACATCCTCTGATTTCACAAGTATGCCTTCGTATGGGGAGACCAGGCAGCTTTGGAGTTCATCAGCTGTCGCAGCCTCATCCATGCCACTGCATGTTAAAGCCACTCTCTGCGCTCCAGTGCGTACTGCGGCCATATCTTTGAGAAACTCCTCTATAGCTCCTCTGATTGTAGGAACGCTGGCGGAGGCTTTGCCGTATACCTCGATTAACAACTCACCCTGTTGGGTCCTACGGATCGTCTTGACTTGCTTGCCCGTGTCGCTTAAGCTTGGATCTGCTTTAAGCTTACGGAGCATGTCAGCGTACGAAGCTTCGCCGGTCTTTTTCACAATAAGTGCCTCCGGCTTCTTCCGTAAACGTTTGGGCATCACCTTAGCCCACTCCTCCTTCTTACTTGCGTCCTTGGCAACATTCGCGTAGCTGGAAGGCTTTTGCTCCTTTGTTTTGGGAACCGACAACTTAGGAGGCTTGCTCGTAGGGGCCTTCACACGGTGGGATTCCCTTGGGACGATTGCTGTGCTTGGTGGGGCCGCTGGGCGCTCCGTCGTCTGCTGAGCATCCGTCTGGGTAGCTGTGTTTCGT
This sequence comes from Zaprionus africanus, assembly GCA_018151435.1. Classification (NCBI taxonomy): domain Eukaryota; kingdom Metazoa; phylum Arthropoda; class Insecta; order Diptera; family Drosophilidae; genus Zaprionus; species Zaprionus africanus. Next base: position 22,726 of record JAECXB010002136.1, read on the forward strand.
GATGCGACTTCTTTATCGGCACCCTCCTGTAGCTGGATCGCTCTTGCGTTGAGTGCAGCCAGATCCGTGATTGCGCCTTTAGTTTCTTTGGTTAAGTGGCGCTGCGTCTCGAATGCGGTTATGAACGTATTCATTTTGACATTCATCATGCCCAGTAAGCTCCTCAGGTCCTCGTTCTTGTAGGCCGACAGGTCTAATGGCCTGATTGGCGAAACTGGAGGGGTTTTTACAGCGACTTTTTGAGTCGGCACGCTGATGACTTCAGAAATCTTTTTCGTCACTATAGGAGCCAGGTTTTCCACTACTGCAGCATCGCGGTTACTGGGTTTAGGCGTCAGCGTCTGGCGGAAGCTGGCCCAACCACCGGAACCGGGATACCAGCTCCGCGCTCTGTAGTTCCACCTCCTCTTACGTTACCTGGACATTCTAGCGCTTCTCTTGAATGTGTCCACCTCATCGGGGGCAGAGCCCCCCGCTGTGCCATCCATTTATTGGTAAGTGTCAACGGATTTGCCTTTGCGAACGCGGAGCACCGAGTTTAGCAAGGATCCCACGTAGGCCACGGATATCTCCTAGGCTTCTCTGGTGGAGGTTATTCCGCCCCTACACGGACAACAGAGCCTCTACTTAGGCACCAATCTAGTAAGAGGTTGATGATTGGTCTGTCCACGACCTTTGTGCAGTTTCTCTTGCTAAATACGGTCAACTCCACCAGAATTTTTATGAAAATATAAATTTTGTTGATATTTCGCACTTTCAGCAACTGTCCTCAGATTTAAATTGTATATTTGAACTTCGCGCCCAACTGGCAGCGCCGTTGATCTGGCAACGCCACGATCGCCTACTAACGTAAGTTGGCAGCGCTGACAGCTTTTGTTCTCAGCTGCAACGAATTGCAAATAAGAAAAATGCGTCAAATTAGCAAACGCTCGCGTTTTTTCACCCTTATGCGCGCCGAAATATCGCACATAGATACCGTGTGGAGTTGGGCAGTTAAACAGCCAATCTCGCCAAGCCGACTTCGTGTTAAAGATCAATTTCGCGCAGCGTAACAACAAACACGTCCGTTTTACGCGGGAAATCTTTTCTCTTGTGCGTTTGAATGCAAAAATGCGTGTGCATTGACAAGAAGAGAAGAACAACAGATGGCGCCACGCGCTCACATTCTCTTTCCTTTTCCTTCCTACATGAGCATTGCAATGATGTCACAGCTTGCTGGTCTGTATACAAAATCAAAGCGAACAAGGTTTTTGTTTAATAACTTCTGTGTTTGTTGTTTGATCGGATTGGATTTATATGTCGCTCGCAAATCAGCTTAAAAGATGAAATTATTGATTTGCGTGGGCGGGGGCGTGGCATCCAACATTTGAAATAAACTTCACCTGCCCCGAATCAACAGAAACCTTCATGCCAAATTTGGTGTCTCTAGCTTTTATAATAGCTGAGATCTGTGTGTTCATCTGGACATCCAGACATCAGACAGCCAGACATCCGGACAGACAGACAGACATGGCTTTATCGAGTTGGCTAGTGATCCATAGCAAGAATATATATACTTTGTGGGGTCTCCCACGCCTCCTTCTGCCTGTTACATACATTTGCACAAAGTTAGTATACCCTTATTTGACAATTTTCAATGGTCGAAGGGTATAAAAACTAGAAGCGACCGCCAAATAATCCTTTTGTGCTTCGACATCGAGAGCTAAGAGATTGACGCACCTGGGGCAAAAATGATTATCCTGATTGAAAACATGTGGCATGTTTTAAAGGGGTAATTTTGTTTATTAAATTTTTTATTTTTATTCACAAATTTAGTCAATATATACAAGCTCCAAAACAAAATAAATTATTTTTACACAATTTGATTTCGATATTTTAAATTTACCCTTAAAATGTAATATAATTATGAATAGAAATGTATCTACTCAGTGAATTATAAATACTCAAGTTTTTTAGATCTTTAAAGTTATTTCCGTCATTTACCATTTTTACCCACTGTGATTCGGTCAAAAAGCTCTTGATAACAAAGACAAAAACAACCAGTCGAACGCTACAGTCAGGTGCTGACTGTAGAAGGCCATGGATTATCATGGTATACCGTGTATAATTTATTTTCCCTTATTTATAATGAAAATTTTGGTTTGTTTGAATTTAAGCATTTAAAAATATAAATTTTATCTTCTTATTATTTAATTCGAACGACACGCCAAATTTGATTGACAGGTAGAAGAAAAAGAACACATAAATAATGCAAGGACGGATAGACAAGAAGTATAAGCATTAGATCATAGTGGCAAACAGGAGTCGCGGCTGCGGAAGTTGTGCAGTAGCTTAGTGGAGTGTGTGCCGGATTCGAAGACCAAAGATGTTGACATTGTTCGGGTTCGATTGCTGCCGCGGTCAATGCGTGATATGTTTTCCTTTCTTTCTTTCTTTTCTATTAAATAATTTAAAAAGCTTAACAAACACTAATTTAATTTTGGTACGCAACATATTTAATTAGAACACTTTTATAAACTTTGCCCTATGTTGCACAAATCTGACAGTTGCGTATGTGTGCGGAATACGGCAATTGATGCGTGTAAGAGCGGGATGCCGACACATAAATGTGCAAATGCAGACATGCATGTATCGGCATCCCGCTCTAACATTCGTGTACATTGATTGTCTTAACTATTGCATAAAAATATGAAATTTATTTTGATTGCTATTTAGTTAAATAATTTAGAATTAAGGTAGAGGTTGTAGTTTTCGGCTGTTGTTTTTCCTTTTAGTTTATATAAATAAAAAAAACCAAAAAAAGTAATTAAAATAAAAAATTGCACTAGCCTCCGCTAGGACTCGAACTCGCTCACGCACGAACATACGAACTCTCTAAGAAGTGCCGTCCGCCACTCTAACCACTAAGCCACAAACCCATTTATATTACGATCGGCAAAGTTGCATTCTGAGCTGGCAATTCTGTTACCATTCTATGCAAATAAAATGTTTTGTTTTATGCTGTGTGTCCGAAGCTAGATTCGAACTTCGGTATGATGCGTAAATTAGGTCTTAATATGCGCATAAGTATACGTTCAAATTGAGTTTAATTCGGATCATATCTCACTTATTTTAAGTCCGATTGAAATGAAATTTTCAGGAAACACCCGTGGAAAGGTATTTTTCATGTGAGATGTACAACTTTTGTTGTGGTGTGTATATTGTGTATATTAAAATGTTATTACTGATTTACAGAGGCGGGGAGAGGCGTGGCCAAATTTCAAAAAACTTTGAGACACCTGAATATAAACGTATGTTGTCACAAAATTTGAAGACTCTAGCTCTTATAGTTTCTGAGATCCAGGTGTTCATACAGACAGACAGACGTACAGACGGACAGACGGACAGACGGACAGACAGACATGGCTCAATCGACTCGGCTGTTGATACTGATTCAGAATATATATAGTTTATGGGGTCGGAGATGCCTTCTTCTGCCTGTTACGCACATTTGCGTTCCAACAAACACAGTAGACCATGAATTTTTTTTAAAATCCATGGCCTAAAAACCTTGTGAATTTTACGCTAGCCAGGCCTGTACTTAGATGTGCGAAGAATGTGCGGTGCACGAGGGCTCTCAACTGGCAGGAGCCCCCGGGTTCCGAATTTGCACATTTTTTTAATCGGGGATAGTAAACACATTTATATTCATTAAGTACAGTTATTAAACTAGCAGCCCCCGAGAAAAAAATTCCACAAGGGCCCGTAAAACAGTCGCCTGTTCCTCAGTCTCTTAGCTCTCGATTCCGAAACACAAAATTGTTTCAGGCTGACAACGCGCTGATCGCAGAGCGATCATGGAAAGCGTACATCAACACAAGCAATATAACGTCCAAGCAACGGGAGGTGCTACTCATTTCCTATGAGATAGGCGCAAACTTCCTTTTGCTATTGACTTTGCTGTTTATGCTGGCATGGGCTGTGTTCATCTTTATACATATTCCACAATCGATTTAGACTCGGATCACTTCCCTTTCCATATTGAAAACGACTTAATCTTCTCCCAAAAAACGCCAATATAAATAAATATAAATATTTAAAGATTACCTAATCTACGAGGTCCACCTAAATACACAGATAAGGCAGGAAAAGATATTGAAGATGCCATTGATACTCGTATTTTTGTAAGAAACATCAGTTCAACGACAACATCAACAGCAGCTACGAACCACGTGCATTCTTCCACCAACACATATTCAAAAATGCTCTTAAGAAACAAGCGATATCTTACGTCTTTGTTACTTAGTAATCCGAGTCCGCAAAAAAGTAGCTTGTACAAACAAACACTTAATTGGCTAAAAAAGGCTCTCAAACTATCCAAGATTAACAAAATTGATGTACATGATATCGATTTAAAAAATTATGGAACTCAATTCGTTCTGTTAGTTGTGCAAGTCTGTCTGTTTGAGAGAGAGTGAGAGAGAGGAGGGTTGCTTGCATGACACACACGATCGATGGCGTCGAACGCTGACCTCGTGATGTCACACTAGGTGCTCAAATCAAGATTCTGGAGGAGTTCTTTCAAATCTATCGCTCCATGCCGGAATTGTGGCTAACCAATTCGCCGCAGTATCGGAACCGCAGATTGAAGGACGCAGCCTGCGAGCGCCTCGTGCAACATATGCGCCCAAACTATCGTAGTTCGGACATACACATGCTCAAGCGCAAAATAAACAATCTGCGCACCTCGTACGGTCGCGAACTGGGAGGAGAGAGTATGTGCCCACTTTGTGGTACTACACCGAACTTAACTTTCTCCGAACAGGAGACGGACGAGGCGCAGACACTGCTGCCGACGCTGGCATCGAGGCCCGGACTGAGGCAGGAGGAAACAGATGAGGCACATAGTACACTCTGGATGAAAACATTCAAAGGAGCAAAAAAAATAACTCAGTCATTGTTCACCAGTAAAATGCGTACAATGAGTACTGTAATCATTTTTGCTTATTGCTTATTTTATTTTTTTTAGAAGTGTTGCATGAAGTTTATTAATTTATTTTGGATATTAAATTACACTTTTTTCCTTAATGCGTCATTTAAGCACCAGCGCTTCCCTTATTGAATGTGTCGATCTTCGATAACAGTTGCCTTAACTCTTATACTATCGACGATGATTCCCAAAATAGATGAACAACTATCGGAATTTCTTAACATGTCTATAAACATCGATTAATCGTTAGCTCCGATATAGCTTACTCGTATATAATAGAAATACAATATATAGAAAACTTATGCATTTTCGAAAATATTAATTTTTCGTTTTGACATGCAGAAAAAGGTGAAAATTTTAAAATCTTCAATTTCAATTGAGTACAAAGTGAAGAAAATTTGTGTTTCTACAAATTTGTTCTTGCAAATCTGCACAATTTTTCGGTAATCGATTAGTTTATTGCATTCTGCGAGTCGGCTGTGTTCAATCCGAGTTTCGATAGACATATATCGATGAACACAGCTGCCCTGGCAAGCATAACATCTGTTAATGGGACAAGCAGTGCGAACTTAAACAAGGCCGCGGATCAGCACCATCTGGTGGCAGGAACAGGGACCTTCCCTGTTAACAGCCAGATCGGTCGCCGACCCGTGGTTCCCGTTTGAGAGAGCACCGTTTGAACCGTCGGCAGATGCCCGAATGCCCAGGCCAATGCGACCACCTGCATGCTTTTCAAACGGAAGTTAAAATCAAGCAAACGGTCGGTGTGGTTAAATTTCTTAAATTCTTTATTTTTTTTATTAATTGTAATTTTGTGTGTGTGCAGACGCAGATTTCCACGGACCACGGACACTTCGGAAGACATACCTGCCTGGTGAGTCTGTTCCTTGCGGGGAGCAGCAAAATCCTCCATATACAATCTGCAAGTCTGCAGAGGCCCCAACCACGGCACACATCTGCCGCAAGTGCCCTTTCGAGCCGCCATCTCCGCCGTCTGCAGGCCTCATCCTGCCTGCAGGCCCAGTATTTACCATCCGGAGCTAAATTATAGCCAGCCCAAAATTCGGCATTAAATTCGCCGGCCAGGCCAAGTAAATTTCTGGCTAGGCCAGGTATCCATCGAGGCCTAAATTTCTATCCAGGTCCAATAATTCCATCAGGCCATACATGAAATAACGTGACCTGAAATATAGAAAATGTCCCATTAGCGTTAAAATACATTATTGTCATTAGTGTAAGTTTTGTGTTAGGTTTTTGTGTTTAGGAAGAATAGGAATAGGAGGATTAGGATATGGTAAATAAATGTATAGATGTTGAAATGAAGTGCTAATTTACCTTTTTTAGGGGAGAGGTGGCGGCCTTAGTTGGCCTGGAAGGGATTCGCCGACTTGGGTGATGCTCCGAAACTCCTGAGCAGGAGCATCACATGGCTGGGCGGGTGCGCGGTGTCTTGGATGTCACCAATGTATGTTGTTGTTGTCCTTTGTGTTGTAGAGTAGAGTTGTATCTGTAAATAAATTGAAAATGATACAAAATATGTTAAATTTTTGTTTTATGTTCGTTTTTGGTTGGTTTACCTTTTGTCAGTGATGCGTCTCTTGTGTAAATACCGATGACTATCAGTATTTTGTGCGGACTGCAGGGTTGGAGAAAGAACCCCTCCCCAAGTGCTCTGAGCTAGCCGGCACGGCCCTATCGACCAAAAAGCAGTCCGTAATATAATGGCGCCCAATTTCAAAAAGGAGCAAAGATGTAGGCCAGTGAATTCTGTGCCGAAATCTTTGCTAAAAATCGATAGTCAGCTGTATTTAGACCCCTCGCTGTATCTTTGCTGATGTGATTCAGTTTGTAACAAACTACGGCACGTGAAGGACGATATTCACGTTTGCGCAGGGAGTTGTGGACTGAGAAACTTCAGTAAGTAGAGGTATTTGGATCGTGTTCTACCAGTGGTGGTGAAAACACTGTGCCGCGGACTTGCCCTGGGCCAATTCCAATATCCGAATGTGTTACATGCAAATGTGACTGTTCTTGTTTTCTGTTTTTGTTTAGTAGATCGTCAGCCTTCGCTGGGCGTCCAGCTCCTTAGGTTCGGCTAATGTGGCTGAATGAGGATTAGGTGACGCGTAAATGCTTAGAACTATACGCGCTGCACCGCCTCACGGGCTGAGGGGCTCATTCCCAGTGAAAGCAGGGCCGATCGAACACCAGCCGCGTCCTTAACTGGTAACTGTCAACTCGCGTGACAGTTTGATCAATTGACGAACGGCAGCGTGTTTTGTTTGATTACACAACAACTACCATAAGCGCGAAGTCGGATTGCGAATCCAACGGCACAAGTCGTTCCATCTCCCTTACACTGTATTGAAGATTTGAGAGAATTCTGTTTCGACCATATTATCTGTTTAATAATATGAGTACGTTTATACATGTTTGAATGCTTATTTAAATATTTATACATTTATTTTTATATTTTCCTTTTTTTTAGGCCATGGATTTTAAAAAAATTCATGGACTACTGTGTTTGTCGGAACGCAAATGTGCGTAACAGGCAGAAGGAGGCATCTCCGACCTCATAAACTATATATATTCTGAATCAGTATCAACAGCCGAGTCGATTGAGCCATGTCTGTCTGTCCGTCTGTCCGTCTGTCTGTCTGTATGAACACCTGGATCTCAGAAACTATAAGAGCTAGACTCTTAAAATTTTGTGACAACATTCGTGTATATCCAGGTGTCTCAAAGTTTTTATGAAATTTGGCCACGCCTCTTCTCGCCTCTGTAAATCAGTAATAACTATTTAATATACACAATATACACCCTACAACCAAAGTTATACATCTCACATGATAAATACCTTTTCACGGGTGTTTTCTGAAAATTTCATTTAAATCGGACTAATAATAAGTGAGATATGATCCAAATTAAACTCAATTTGAACGTATACTTATGCGCATATTAAGACCCAATTTACGCATCATACCGAAGTACGAATCGTCGGACACACAGCATTTTACAAAACTTTTTATTTGCATAGAATGGTAACAGAATTAGCTGAAAATGCAACTTTGCCGATAGATCAAAAAATGAGGCGGTGGCTTAGTGGTTAGGGTGGCGGACAGCGGTCCTGCGTGCGCGAGTTCGAATCCCATGCGCGGCCGGCTGATGCAATTTTCATTTTAATTATTTTTTTTTGGTTATATTTTTATTCTTATAAGCTTAAAGGAAAACTACAGTTATTTAATTAAATATCAATAAAAATAGTGTTCAAAAATTAAATATCATGTTTTTTTTGCAATATTTAAGACAATCAATAAGTTACGAATGTTAGAGCGGGACGCCGATACATGCATGTCTGCATTTGCACATTTATGTTTCGGCGTCCCGCTCTAACACACATCAATTGCCGTATTCAGCGTAAGTACGCAACTGTCAGATTTGTACAACATTCGGCAAAGTTTATAAAAGTGTTCTACTTAATTAAATATGTTGCGCACCAAAAATCTTAAAACTATTGTTATGTTGCTGTTTAAATTACTTAATAGAAAAGAAAGAAAAAGAGAAAACTCGTCACACATTGATCGCGGCAGGATTTGAACCCGAGCACTGTCAACATCATTGGTCTTCGAATCCGGCACACACTCCACTAAGCTACTGTACAACTTCACATCAATTTATTGCCCTCTCGCTCTATCTAATGCTTATACTTCTTGTCTATTCGCTTTTGCATTGTTTATGTGTTCTTTTTTTGTCTTTCAAATGGATTGAGTAGTAAGAATATAAAATTTATATTTTTAAATTTTTCCAAATAAAGCAGAATTTTCATTATAAATAACGGAATAATAATCCATGGCCTACTACAGTCAGCACCTGACTGTAGCGTTCGACTGGTTTATATATATATATATATATATATACATATATACACATTTATTTATCTGCCTAATATTTATATATATACATTTATTCGTTTCTACATATATTATCAATTTATAAAATTATTGTATTATATTTATTTACATTTCCCTATATCAATATATTATATTCTTAAAAACTATTTTGAACAATTAATTATTAATAATCAAAGAGGTCAGTGCCAGGGGCGCAAGAAGCGGCATGGTCCTCTGATGGAGACGGTGCAGTCGGTCCTGAGATAGCGGTGGGAAAAGGGGGACTCCTCCGGACTCCAAGTAGGATTTCCAAAATCGACCAGCAAAAGAAGTAGCAGATCCAGAAGCCTCGAGGAAACAGTCAGAAGCCCTGCAAGAAAATTTGAACAGTGTGGTGACATCAGCAGTCAATGTGGCGATAGCGACAGAAACACAAACTTACCGGCAGTTCATTGATGCGGAAATCGGGCAGGCATTGAAGGATCATCTGCTCCAGAGCAATCTGGAAGTGATGAAAATGGTGAACGATACCCTTAGGCCAATGACTGCTCCGCCAGCAACCGTTGAGGGACCTGCAGAACGAGATCTGATCTGGGATATGCCCAGCATTACCAGAGAGCAGGCGCGAATGCGTTATGGAGTTATTCCTAAGTCCAGTGCACCACAAGAAGGACGTGCACCGATGCTGCCACCCAGAATTCCGCCAAAGGAGTCGGCAAGAGGCAGTAGCAGCCCGGAACCTTGGCCGAGGTACACTGACAGGCACCGAGAGTACCCACAGCACTGGCGGCAAAATTAGCATCCACAAGAAGGCTATCCAGACGGCGACCCCGGATACGTGAATGCGCCGCATCAGATCCCATATGCCAAAGTGGAGCGGTGAGGATTACATTTCAACTCTCTTCCCCGTGTTTTTTCTGCGCTTCGATATTTTCGCGTTTTTATTAAAAACATCCGGTGTTTTATAGATTATCTCTCACGCTTTGCCGCTCTCTCTACTGCACTGTTGTTGTTTGATCGTTTTTGCTCTCTTTGCTCTCTGCCTTTTGCGCGCGCCAATTTCTTTTTCTTGTTTTTGTTTTGTTTTCTTTGCGGCTGTTTTGATTTGTTACAGTAGGTGTCCCCTATAATGGACGCATTGATTTGTTTTAAAACATCCTGCCTTAAGCAGGTGACGGCTGCCCAGCCAAGCATTTCGTGTTGGCTATGTGATAACGTATTACACGCGAGGTGTGCCGGTTTTTCTGGCCCGACTGCTGATGCCGTAGCCAAGCGCACTGGGTTGCGTTATTGCTGCGATATGTGTAGGGAAGTGGAGGGCGAAATTTGTTCGTTTATGCGGCAAACAAAGATTGGATTTAGGGAACTGCTTGGAAGTTTTCGCACACTATCCGACCAGTTCTCAGCGCTCGATTCATCTTTCAATAACCTTAAGTTATTGAACGAATCCCCAAAGCGAAAAAAATCCACCCGCATAGAGGAGCCTATTATCGCCACCCAGCTTCCTATAATTGATCAGCCAGGTACGCCAATGGCACAGCCGATAATGTCGTTCAACAATCCCCCGATGGTAACGAGATCTGCGGCTAAATCAATTTCGATTCCCGAAAATGTCATTGAGTGTATGCAACCAGTGACGCCCACATGTTCCGTTATGTCCGCTGTGTTACCTAAGGCGTGTTCAAGTTCTGGTTTACCAGAAGAGAACCTGTGCTCTGAAATTATACCGGAGGCGCCTAAAAAGATTATAGGTGTTCCACAGAAGAACAGATTTTTGTTTCTAGGCTTGCCCCTGAACTCACATCAAATGATGTTAAAGCTTATATTCAAGCTAAAACACAAGCCGTCGATATAAAAGTGGAAAAATTTAAGTTTTCTTATGAGAGGGACATATTATATGTTCGGCTAAATTTTGGCCGGAACATGTAATGGTTAAAGAGTTTGAAGCAAGGAAAAAGAAAAATCGCCCACCGATTAAACTTCCTTTGCCTCCTCTAGCAGCAGCCCAAATAAAACCAAATAAAAAAAACTAACAAGCTCCTCAACTCTTTCATATCAAAATGTTAGGGGTCTCTGTACTAAACTTTCAACTTTATACTTAAACAGTCTTTCTTCTTCTGCCCAAATTGTTGTGTTTACTGAGACTTGGTTAAAGCCGGAGATGCTTAACTCCGAAGTCTTTCCAAATAAGTACACAACCTACAGGTGTGATCGACCTAACCGACGTGGTGGTGGAGTTCTAATTGCAGTTGATTCCACCATCAACTCGGAACTTTTAGAACCGGAGATTCAATTTGGCATTGAATTACTCTGTGTAAAATTACATTTTCCCGGTTTTTTCATTATATAACCTGATCCTATATTCCGCCGTCGTCGGAATTATCAGTCTATTTGCAACATTTGTCTGCAATACAGACCATATTTAATCTGTTATCAGACAGAGATCAATTTTTAGTCCTGGGTGACTTCAATATCCCCGATTGTAATGGGACAACAAGTGCTGATTCAAACTCTCTTCTGCCCTCACGGCAACATGACCTTTTGACGGTCTGTTTGACATGTCATTGTCACAGGTGAATCATGTCCTAAACAGTAGTAACAGATCGTTAGACTTATGCTTTGTCTCGGATCCATCTAGAGTGAGCCTAAACAAGACTCAACCACTTTCTCTTCCTGAAGATCCATACCATCCCACTCTTGAAGTTACTTTTGATTTTGGTGCATGTATGGATAAGGGTGAAAAACTGTGTAATCGTGTACGCTGCTTTAGAAAAGCAGATTTTAACTTATTAAATGGGATGATTTCCCAATTTGATTGGTCAGAATTGTATTTGTCTACTGATATTTCAGTAGCGACCAATATTTTTTATAACACAATTAACTACTTCCGTCTTTTTATTCAACTTCCTCGAGTAAGCCGCCATGGTTTACAAGAGAGTTGTCACGGTTAAAAAATATAAAGTCAAGCTTATTCAAAATATATAAAAATAATAGCTCATCTTACGCCTTTTCGCGCTACTTAAGCGCGCGGTCAGATTTTACTGTCTTGAACGCGAAATGTTATAAGAACTATTTAACTCGTTGTAAGGCTCAGTTTATTCAGAACCCCAAACAGTTTTAAAGTTTCGTAACACGAAGCGTAAGTCTACCGCATTTCCAACTAAATTAACGTTTGAAAATGCCAGTGCAGATACCGACCAAGCCATGGCCGATGCGTTTGCAAAGTTTTTTTAAACGACTTATTCTCACTCTACACAGAGAACTTACTTTTATCCATACTACATTCCAAGTTCAAATGGTATCTTCTCTCCCTTTTTGAACGAAAGCTCATTGGTAAAGGATCTCTCCTTAGTAAAGCCAGTTGTCTCACCAGGCCCTGACGGTGTTTCTGCTTGTATACTTCGATTCTGTGCTATGTCTCTAAGTAAGCCATTGCTCAAACTATTTCGCTGTCTTTAGAAACTTCAGTCTTTCCTTCCATTTGGAAGGAATCTTTCATTATTCCCTTGCTTAAAAAGGGCAGCAAGTCTGATGCAAGCAATTATAGGGGTATCTCTAACTTGTCGGGTATACCTAAACTTTTCGAGAATGTTATAACTCCTCACTTGCAACATTTCTGTAGATCCATTATCTCACCTTTTCAACACGGTTTCATTAAAAGTCGTTCTACTACGACAAACTTGCTTGAGCTGACATCCTTCGTGGTAAAAGAATTTCAGGAAAATCTTCAGACTGATGTTATTTATACTGATTTCAGTAAAGCTTTTGACTCAGTAAATCATTCCCTTTTGGCACATAAGCTTGACCTTCTAGGTTTTTTACCAAAACTACTTAGTTGGATTGTAAGCTATCTGACTGACAGAACCCAAAGAGTCCTCTTTAAAACCACCCTTTCAAACCCAATTCATACCACATCTGGTGTTCCTCAAGGGAGTCATCTTGGTCCCCTACTTTTTACCCTTTTCATCAATGACCTTCCCCTGGTCATACGTAACTCCCGTACTCTTATGTATGCGGATGATGTTAAGCTTTGCTACCAATTTAAAGACGACCACTGTCACTCAAACTTACAAACCGACCTAAATAGTTTCAATTCTTGGTGTTGTGCCAATTTCTTAAACCTGAACAGCTCTAAATGCAAGCTGATGACATTCTCTCGAGCCAGTCCGAAGTTTACTTCTTATACTCTTTCTGGTTGTGCCTTGGAAAGAATCACCCTAGTTGATGATCTGGGGTCCGTTTGGACCGAAAACTAAAGTTTTCAAGTCATATAACTAATATGGTCAATAAAGCCATGGGTCTCCTAGGCTTTATCAAGAGATGGTCTAAGGAGTTCGACGATCCTTATATTACAAAGACCCTTTACGTTTCACTTGTTCTTCCTATTCTCGAATTCGGTTCATGCGTATGGTGTCCCCAGTACACTCTTCATGAGGAACGCATCGAATCTGTACAAAGGAATTTCTTACTTTTTGCCTTACGCGGCCTTAACTGGAATGCAAATTTGAGACTGCCTTCCTATAATAGTAGATTTCTGTTACTAAATCTGCCTTCCCTAACTAACCGCAGAACCATGCTTGGGGTCGTATTTATTAACAAACTTATGCAAGGTGACATTGATAGTGAGGCCTTGGTAAAGCAGCTACACTTCTCTGTTCCTTGCAGAAGTACTCGCTATTTCCTTCCACTAACAATACCCTATTGTAGATAGAACTATGCACTGCATGATCCTTTCAGGGTATTATGTTCGGACTACAATAAGCTCCAAGACGGCATAGCAAGCACTAACACTATCGCTGCTATGAAGTCCTTAATTCTTTCCTATCAAGCACGTAATTAGTACTTAGTATTTTAATCTTCCTCGATATTCTATTGTATGTTTTATTCTTTTTTTGTCCTATTTGCATGCCGCGTTCTATCGCCTCTTCTTTTTTATTGTAGGTTCTTTCCATTTCGCGTTAATTTCTCCTCGCGTTTCTATTCGCGTTTTTACCGCGTTTCCGTGTCGTGCGTTATGCGACGGTGCCTCTCGGTCGGTTAGGCGGGAGGTGGACTTCGTTTTGGTTCCGCGCGCAACAAGCATCGGCTTGGTGTCGTTGGACCACTTGATAATACAGTCATTGTATTCAACTTCCAATATATAAGATCCATACAACTCCGTGGAGGACTTCATCTTCCGTCTAGAGTTTCTCCAGAGACAGTATAGGTGTCCATGGGCGGAAATCCTGAGCACTTTCCACATCCTCCTTACCGGAAGGGCAAGGGAATGGTACTGGATGCATGTCAGGCACTCCACAGTTACCAGCTGGGCGCAACTGCGTCATGCCCTGATTGACAGATTCCGCAGCCACCAAACAGAGCATGACAGGATGCATGAGCTCCTCCAACGGGAACAGCAGGCAGGAGAGAGCGTGGACGACTACATCCACCAGATGCGCAGACCAGCGTCGAGACTCAACAAGCCCATGGCGGAGAGACACCTAATAAAGATTATGAAGAAGGGTCTCAAAGAGAGTGTCGCACGCTATGTTTACGAAATGGACATATTCACCGTGGATGAGCTGCGAGATGAGGCAGCGGAAGTAGAACGCAGTTTCGGGCGTCGAGGACGGACTCCTTATGTGCATCAGCTAGCGCCTCCTGCCAATTTCAGGCCTCGTGTCCATAAGGTGATCGTGCCAAATGAAGCTGAAGCGCCGTTCCAGGATGTGGAGGAGCTGCGCAAATGGCCAAAGAAGGCTCCAGATAGGCCAGTATGTTGGAATTGTGGCGTGACTGGCCACATGTTTCGCGACTGCGAATCGGTCACACGACAGCTGTTTTGCTACCGATGCGGCAAGCCAGGGACGGTGACGCCAAAATGTCCGAACTGTGCGGGAAACGGACGGCCGGGTGTGGCCAGATCGGGAGACACACGCCCGTATAGGAACCCCGTGAACTTAGCACATCATCAATGTTTAAGGAAACAAAGCAATCAGGAAAAACATAGTGCAATAAGTCGAATAATACCACTGGAGGAGCGGATGCGACAATACCTGGTGGCCAGGAACCGGATATTCAGCGAACACCAACTGGCAGGCATGCGCCTCGTATCGCGAAAAATAAGAAAGGCGAGAGGACGATTCCGGCAACGACGGAAAAAGCGCAAGGAAGTTGCGCCGTCGTCATACGCAACCAGGGGAACGATCCCAGACCGTTCGCAGAAGTTAAGATAGGCGGTGAGTGGGTCCGTGGACTGCTTGACACCGGAGCATCCGTCAGCCTACTGGGTCGTGGTTGCAGGGAGCTGCTGCACAATATAAATGTGCCAATGACCAGGTTCTTCTCTAAAGTACGGACCGCCGCTGGAGAGGATCGCTCCATAATTGGCCGGGCGCAGTTACCTGTCGAATATTCGGGGAAAATTAAATGGATAACTTTCTACATGTGCCCCTACCTGGAGCAGGAAGCGGCTCTTCGAGCTGGCGCCCGAACTTGTCAACCTGCGAAAGGAAGGTGAGCTCTCCAAGCAACGACAACAACGTCAGCGAGACAGCTAACCCGCGATTCAGTCCAATGTGAAGAGCGTGGGCCCCGCGTTTGGCACCTGTTGGACTGCTTGCTAAGAGATGTGCCGGCCGAAACACCACCACAGCCACAAGAAGAATGCCCCAAGACTTCATCACTCTGCAGGATCGATAGCATCGCTCGAAACCTTGGGTGCTGTTGCATTCTGCAAGTCGGCTGTGTTCAGTCCGAGTTTCGATGGACATATATCGATGAACACAGCTGCCCTGGCAAGCATAACATCTGTTAATGGGACAAGCAGTGCGAACTCAAACAATGCCGCGGATCAGCACCATCTGGTGGCAGGAACAGGGACCTTCCCTGTTAACAGCCAGATCGGTCGCCGACCCTTGGTTCCCGTTTGAGAGAGCACCGTTTGAACCGTCGGCAGATGCCCGAATGCCCAGGCCAATGCGACCACCTGCATGCTTTTCAAACGGAAGTTAAAATCAAGCAAACGGTCGGTGTGGTTAAATTTCTTAAATTCTTTATTTTTTTTATTAATTGTAATTTTGTGTGTGTGCAGACGCAGATTTCCACGGACCACGGACCCTTCGGAAGACATACCTGCCTGGTGAGTCTGTTCCTTGCGGGGAGCAGCAAAATCCTCCATATACAATCTGCAAGTCTGCAGAGGCCCCAACCACGGCACACATCTGCCGCAAGTGCCCTTTCGAGCCGCCATCTCCGCCGTCTGCAGGCCTCATCCTGCCTGCAGGCCCAGTATTTACCATCCGGAGCTAAATTATAGCCAGCCCAAATTTTCATCCGGCATTTAATTCGCCGGCCAGGCCAAGTAAATTTCCGGCCAGGCCAGATATCCACCGAGGCCTAAGTTTCTATCCAGGTCCAATAATTCCATCAGGCCATACATGAAATAACGTGACCTGAAATATAGAAAATGTCCCATTAGCGTTAAAATACAATATTGTCATTAGTGTAAGTTTTGTGTTAGGTTTTTGTGTTTAGGAAGATGCTAGGAATAGGAGGATTAGGATATGGTAAATAAATGTATAGATGTTGAAATGAAGTGCTAATTTACCTTTTTTAGGTGAGATGGGGCGGCCTTAGTTGACCTGGAAGGGATTCGCCGTTTTGGGTGATGCAGGAGCATCACATGGCTGGGCGGGTGCGCGGTGACTTGGCTGTCACCAATGGATGTTGTTGTTGTCCTTTGTGTTGTAGAGTAGAGTTGTATCTGTAAATAAATTGAAAACGTTATAAAATATGTTAAATTCTTGTTTTATGTTCGTTTTTGGTTTGTTTACCTTTTGTCAGTGATGTGTCTTTTGTGTAAATACCGATGACTATCAGTATTTTATGCGGACTGCAGGGCTGGAGGAAGAACCCCCCAAGTGCTCTGAGCTATCCGGCACGGCCCTATCGACCAAAAAAGCAGTCCGTAACAAGTTCCACACATTATAATTTAGTTCCACACAATTCTACTATAAACAGATGTAAATGTAAATGTCCAATACTAATGGTCATTGTTTTTTTCGATATATAAGTGAAATCATTTCATTTCATTTTGTTTTTATTTATTTCTTGTTGTTGTTGACACTTCTATTTTCGGTTTCGGGTTGTTGTTGAATTTATTGACCGAATTGTGGGCTTATTAATTGCTGCGTTTTGTTTTCGTTTCGCTGAATGTTTCGGGCACTTTGTAATTTGAACATTGCCCGCTTTCAACTGATTTTCATAAAGCTGTCAACTCTGTCGACCACTCTGGGCCCTTGGATAATGCCCCTACCCCTCGCGGCGTTAGATGTAAGGACACTGCGATTTTACTCGAGTAAATACGCGAGGTAAACTGATTTTCATTTTGGGAAATTTCTAACGGAGGTCGAGAGCATAAAAAGAGCAGCAAAATAACTTGACAGATACAAATTGGTAAAGCTATGCATACATATAAGCTGCGCAGCAGCATAAGTCGGCGCCTGTTTGCTGCTTTTGATTAGGCCATGGATTTTAAAAAAATTCATGGTCTACTGTGTTTTTCGGAACGCTAATGTGCGTAACAGGCAGAAGGAGGCATCTCCGACCCCATAAACTATATATATTCTAAATCAGTATCAACAGCCGAGTCGATTGAGCCATGTCTGCTCTGTCCGTCTGTCTGTCTGTCCGTCTGTCCGTCTGTATGAACACCTGGATCTCAGAAACTATAAGAGCTAGAGTCTTCAAATTTTGTGACAACATCCGTGTATGTTGCAGTGTTTCAAAGTTTTTTTGAAATTTGGCCACGCCTCTTCCCGCCTCTGTAAATCAGTAATAACTATTTAATATACACAATATACACCCTACAACCAAAGTTATACATCTCACATGACAAATACCTTTTCACGGGTGTTTTCTGAAAATTTCATTCAAATCAGACTAAAAATAAGTGAGATATGATCCGAATTAAACTCAATTTGAACGTATACTTATGCGCATATTAAGACATAATTTACGCATCATACCGAAGTTCGAATCGTTGGACACACAGCATTTCACAAAACTTTTCATTTGCATATAATGGTAACAGAATTAGCTGAGAATGCAACTTTGCCGATCGATCAATAAATGAGGCAGTGGTTTAGTGGTTAGAGTGGCAGATGGCAATTTTGGGGAATTCGTGTGTGCGTGCGTGAGTTCGAGTTCTATGCGCGGCTGGTATAATTATTATTTTAATTACTTTTTTTGGTTTTTTTTTTATTCTTATAAACTAAAGGGAAAACTACACCCGCTACCTAAATCCTAAATTATTTAATTACATATCAATAAAATTATTTTCCCAAAATAAATTTCATATTTTTATGCAAGGCAATCAATGTAAACGAATGTTAGAGCGGGATGCCGGTACATGCATGTCTGCATTTGCACTTTATGTCTCGGCGTCCCGCTCTAACACGCATCAATTGCCGTATTCGGCACACATACATACGTAACTGTCAGATTTGTGCAACATTCGAAAAAGTTTATAAAAGTGTTCTAATTAAATATATTGATTACCAACAAATTTAAAAATTATGGTAAAGGTTAAATAGCTGCCTACATCTCCGATTTTTTTTAAATTTTTTTCACTGATAGGACTATATTTATCATGAATTTAAGTGAAAGAATTATTTGGCGGTCGCTTCTAGTTTTTTTTAATTCAATTTTGAAAATAATAAATTTTACATGTATTTTGTTGTTGGCTAATTCTGAGTAAAACGTCACGACGATGCGCACTGTGTCCCACAAGCGATTTAATTCAAACGAAATGTTGTTCATACACAAAAATATATTATTTTGTGAGTTCCCTACTGGGTGAGAATTTCGGAGCATGAAACGAGAAGTCGTTGGTCGGAAAACTGGCTTCAACGAAGATGTTTAATAGCTCATATACTTTCAGATAATCACATGTGTGAGGCAAAGAAATTTTTTTAGGGTTCTGGAAAAGAGCGCCGCAGTAAATTTAATTATTTTCAAAATTCAATTAAAAAAACTAGAAGCGACCGCCAAATAATTCGATCACCTAAATTCATGATAAATATAGTCCTATCAGTGAAAAAAATTTAAAAAAAATCGGAGATGTAGGCAGCTATTTAACCTTTACCAAAATTATTGTTTGTTTAGCTTTTAAATTATTTAATAGAAAAGAAAAAAAAAAGGAAACCACGTCCACTCGTTGATCGCGGCAGCAATCGAACGCGAAAACACTGTTGTGTCAGTCAACATCATTGGTCTTCGAATCCAGCACACACCCCGCTAAGCTATTGTACAACTTCCCCTGCTGTTATTTCTTTTTGGCCTTACCAAAAGTTTATAATTTTTTCCCTCCTTTCTTATTCTTTTTATTTTTTTTTTTTTCTTTTTATTTTTTTTTTTTTTTTTTTTTCTTCGTTTTTTAAATTTATTTTTGTGGTTTGTTTTAAATAATATAAAATTTAAAAAATTTATTTTAAATAAAAAAAAACAAAAATTTTAATTAAAATAAAAAAAAAAATAAAATACATACCATAAAAATATATTTTCCTTTCACTTCATTAATTTTCTACTTTTTCTTTTAAATTGTTTTTTTTTTTTTTTTTTCTTTTAATATTCCCTCCCCGTTATTTTTGCCCTCCGATTTTTTGTTCCTTTTTTTTTTTTTTGCCGACAACCTTAAATAGCCGGACCCATGAGGTGATAATTTCATTTATTTTTTTATTTTTTTTTTTTTTTTTTAAAAAATTTTTTTTTTTTTTTTTTTTTTTTTTTTTTTTTTTTTTTTTGTATAATGCTTATGAAATAATAAAACTAATCACTTTTACAAAAATTATAGAAACAAAATTAGCAAAAATAAAAACATAATAGTATATGAATTTTGATGAATGATACAAAAATAAACTTGTATTGTTTTCTGTTTTAACTATTATTTTACTTATTTTATAAACCACTAAGAGAAAGTTCTTCGTTTTCAAAAAGTGACAAAGTATCAATGGCCATGTCCAAAAAGGTGGGATTTAATTTTACTAGCAACATGTTCTCAAGAACATCCTCGCTTCACCGATTGCGGTAGTCGGTAAGCACCAGCCTCGGAGTGGAGAATGCTCGTTCAATCGACACCTGTTATAAAACAAGAACTATCTAAGAAGGAACCTAAATTATTTATACCATTTTTATTTACCTGAGTTGGCGGTACGGCATAACAAACGCTACTAACTGCGTATAACTCCTGGTCAGTATCCTGCTTTTCTTTCCAGTAAGATAGCACGTCTGTGTCAAATCTTTGATACGCAAGTTGTAGATTTTCAATTTTTGTGTACACGTCTATTGAACTATTTACTTTTGATTGAACTCCTTGCGATAAATAGGCCTCTAACATTTCGTCTTCCTCGTCATAAAAGAAGTTGTCTATTTGATTAAAGCTAGAGTTGGGAGCTTAATACATATTGCCAGTAGGGATCAGACTTATAGTCTGTCCCAAATTGATTTTAAATGATTTATTACATCGGTTTTTTGTTGCGAAGACAATATATCTTGAAAACGGGGATCCAAAAACAAGCATGAAACTACAAATTTATTATTTAACAATGTTTTTGTTCGTGTTTCAATTGAATTTAAAATTTTATTTCCAATAGTTTTTGTTAAATTGTGATTTGAATCATTGACTATCTTTTCGGTCGATATTTTTAGTTTAAGCCATTGGGCGTAAAAATTACTATAATGTAGTTGCTCCTCTTGGAATCTTTGTATAGATTTTTGCAAGGGACTGAAAACATTACAATATGTTTCAATAAAATCCCAAAAATGAGGCATCTTCATCGAAATTCTCTTCATTCGTTCTGTATTTAAGTGACTCAACTTTACTTAACATATCTTTCGCTTCCAACAAGTTTTTTAACATTATGTACGTGGATCTCCATCTTGTTGGACAGTCTAATTGTGGCACTTTAAATTTATTAAGCTCAAATATTTCGCGATATCCATTCGATGGTTTTCTAATATATTTAGTCAGATTCCTACAATTAAGTAGGTATTTAATTATGTCCAATGATTTAACTACATCGAGGGCAACCAGCTGTGCTGTGTGTGCAGAACAACGACAAACTTCAATATTTCCTATTAAAACTTTGGGAATTTTCTCTAACTCTATTTTATCTAAATAATCGTCGTTGGTGCACTCGTAATCGTTCTCTTCATTATTTTGTTCAGACACAAATGACAAAATATTAGTTTCCTTAAGCATATTTGCCCCGTTGTCAGAAGTAAGGGATACGATTTGATTTAAACTTATATTTATTAAGCACTTTGACCACTTCGGCTGCAAGATTTTTGGCTCCACTTGATCCTACACCTTTCAACTAAATCATTCCTAAAATAATAGATTTTATTTGAGCCGAATTTATATACTGTGCACTTATTCCAAAAATATTTCTGGACATACGCGTTGCACTGTCTATTTTCAAAGAGAATAACGTGTTTTTAAGTTCAGGTGTTATATATTATTTGCCACTATTTCCAATGTATTTTTACAGTTTAATTTAATTTAATTTAATTAGTTTAATTTCATCATTTTCCCTTCAGCTGTTTTTAGACCTTCACAAATTGGATCAAGTATGTTTCTCATATTTTGTGAATTTAAAACACTGAAGGGAATGCTATCTTCGGTTACCTATCCTATATATGATCTTATTAGTTGTTTTTTATTTACTTCAATTTTTTTTTTTTTTTTCTTATTATTTTAGAACAAGAACTTGTTGATAGAGTATCAAGGTTTTCTTAACTAATCACATTAACATCAATTTTGTGTTGTTTTTGTTAATGTGCTTTTAAATTTGATATCCTATTATTTTTGAGAGAGCTTTTACATACATATATTACATACAGCTAAGCCCTTGACTGCCTTATTTTTTAAATATTTCCAAACTTCACTTGGTGCCATGGTTAGCAGAAATATGCAAGTGAGTGTAGATGTGAATCAAGCAGCAAAAGTTTTACAAGTAAAATTAACATGAGGAAATAAATGCTGCGACGGCTCCGACCGCTGCGGATGACTTCCAAGAAACAGTCGAAGGCGCCGACTTACGCTGCTGAGACTGTTGATCAGCAGCAATAGCAACGAAAATCAAAAGCAGCAAACAGTCGAAGGCGCCGACTTACACTGCGCGTCATGAGGATAGCGCCCCCTGCTTTGCTCTATTTCTGCTTATGTTATTTAATTTGCTATTGCACGCAAATTCGTCAATGTTGTTGTTTTTTGTTCACTGATATTCTGTCCCTCTTTGTGAGAAAAAAGAGCACATGAGAAGAACCGTTATCTTTTTAATTCTGCTTTGTCTTAATTTCGATGAAAAAGCTAACACGTGCTTTGCATCATCATATTAGCGCCTGCAAATGCAATTGTGATTATCTTCCTTAATTTGAAAGGCACAGCAATACAATTTTTTACGGTGATTAATTCAATAGTTTGATATAATATTTTGTGAAAATAGAAAGATGAACGGTCCTATCTTTGAAGGAAAAATCAAAAACCACAGCTTTCTATGAATGCGGGCTCTCTTTTCTTAAAATCGCTGAATAACGGTTTTTTCAGCGATAGGACATCGCAAAACCATAGTCAATTTTCTTCATAATAAGAATACTTATAGAAAGAACATAATATGTGGCAATAGCCGAGTCATTACCGAGGCAGATGGCAGGATAATACCCGAGAGGCTTCCAACTCCCACAACTCCTCTGCCAAAATCCGAGAAAAAAGTGGTGTTAACGAGAGGAAATCAACGATTCAAAGGGTGTTAAAGAACGCTTAACATTTAAAGAGACAGAAACTAAAGAAAAAACCACCTCCTAATAAGTTGCGAAAAGAAACACGCCTTGATTTTGCTCGTACACACATGACATGGTCGAAGGAGTGGCAATACGTCGTATTTTCGGATGAGAAAAAATTTAATCTGGAGGGACCAGACGGCTATTCTTATTACTACCACGATTTGCGTAAAGAGGAGCATCTTTTGGATCGTTTACACAGTCGGGTCGGAGGTGTTATGGTATGGGGCGCCGTATCCTATTATGGTCACTGCGAATTGCAGTTTTTAACACCAAAAATGAACGCGAAAGGCTATAATTGCGTATTAAAAACGGCATTCCCGTTTTTTAAAAATCTTTTTGGTAATCTGGAATGGCATTTTCAGCACGACAATGCCCTGATCCACACCGCCCGTTATGTGAAATCATGGATTAGAGAAAAAAAATTGAAAGTCCTGGAGTGGCCACCATACTCCCCAGACCTTAATATAATAGAAAACGTATGAGGATGGTTGGCTAGGAAGGTGTACGAGGGTTGTAAGCAATATTCTACTAAAGAAGAATTGATCACCGGGATAAAACTCGCATGATCAATGAAGTCCTTGGACTACGTACAAAGACTTGATGAGTCATTTCCCAATCGAATGTGTGAAGTCCTTGTTAGCAAAGGAGGGACAACACATTATTAATTAGCTTCTAAAATATTCAAATTAGTATTTAAAATTGTTAAGTTTAACATTTTTTTTCAAAATTAACTGAAAATGCTCATATAATCGTAGGGGGCGCTATCCTGATGACCCAAATTTGATTTATTCATTAATGAATTGTTTTTCTTTATTATTTATATAAAAATCTATTTAAAACCATTTGCATTGAATTTTAACTTTTCATTTTTAAATTATTGGAATTATCAGGAAAAAATATTTGCAGTTCTAGCTTAAGTAGTCTGCCAAATATTTGACATCAAAGAAGCATGTACAGGGGGGCGCTATCCTGATGACGCGCAGTGTATGCTGCTGCGACAGCTGACGACTTCCGAAAGTCGTCGGTAGCTGTAGCAGCGACTCACGTCTACGATCAAAACAGCAAAGCAGAACGCGAAAAAAACGAAAAACGGCGACTGCAGCTGATTTTTGATATTCGTCGGTGCGTAATTTTTAGTTATGCTTTGACTGCGACTTCTGATTTATCAGAGGCAGAAGCAGAAGCAAAATCATGTGAAATGAAACTTACGGCAGTTTTTTAAACGCTGCTTGCTGCCGTCGCTCTGCACGCACTTCACTGCTTGCACGGCTCTGCTGCTTGCCAAGCGTCGCTGCCAAGCTGGCGCCGTCGCTTCAAAAATTGTCGCGATCCCGTTGCCTGTGTGCAGCTGCAGTCTATGCACGAGCTCTGGGTACCGAGGCACCGTTACTTGTGCGTTCACCGAGCTCACACTCTGGGTACCCGGACACCGTTAGGTGTGTGTGCGCTAGGCTCGCGACTTGCGCGCCCTGGGTACCGAAGTACCGTAACTTAACTTAACTTTTATTTATTTATTCAAAATTAAATGTGGC
The DNA here is from genome assembly GCA_018151435.1 of Zaprionus africanus. Lineage (NCBI taxonomy): Eukaryota > Metazoa > Arthropoda > Insecta > Diptera > Drosophilidae > Zaprionus > Zaprionus africanus. The sequence continues at coordinate 46,941 of JAECXB010002136.1, forward strand.
GCGCTTCATGCGGCGTCACAACACTATGCTTAGTTTAATATATAAGGAGTCAAGCTCTGCATTTCTGAGGAACACAACTAAAAGTTTAAGTGAACATGAAAATACGCACAAAAAAAGACAATAAAAAGGCCATTTGAAGATATTAATTTTACTTAACTTAGTTAACTGATTAGTTAATTATTAGCTTTTGTATACAAATAATAAGTAATTTCTGCATTCCAAAAGCAAACTTCAGAGGCATCATTCTTTCAGTGAGGAGCTTCCATTAAAATAATTTAAAATGGATTTTAAAGTAGAAGTAAATACCTTTGAAGTTTGCTTTTGGAATGCAGAAATTACTATGCATGCACGCTTCACAAATGAACACGTGTGCATAACTTTTATTCTATTTTTAGAAAGTACCGTTAGGTTTGAAGCAAAAACTGGTTTTGGCTGGAAATATTTGGTCTATTTGGAGACAATTTGGTTACTTTTTGCGTAAATATATGAATATGTTTTTTTCATTTTTGGCCTCTGACGAAACTGTTGTATTCTGTGCTTTAATTACCGTTTATTTGCAAAGCACAAAAATTGTTATACCCTTCGACCACTGAGAATGGTTAAAAAAGGGTATACCCACTTTGTGAAAATGTATGTAACACGCAGAAGGAGGCTGTTGCTCTTCTTCTTCTGTTGAATGCATACGCAGCTTTTGCATTCAAGGAAACGCACACACATGCATACATTTATGTTTAGAAAATAAAATGCTACATGCACGTATTCATATACAGGCGTTTGCTTATGAAGGCTCTATCTCGAGGCAACTTAGCACACTTAATTCGGCCGGCACGCGACCCGCAGCTCATAGCACAAGGCAATGTGCGCGGGAGGGGAGTGTTCAAGCCTTCTTTATTTGTTCGATTTTACATAAATCTTTACAAATGATATGAATCCTCAAAGAGGTGAACCTTAAAACTATGACGGTTGCGAAATTAATATATTTGAATATACGTCTAGCATATATGTACGTTAAATTTAAGTACATTGAGGTTACAAACAAGTAAGGCGCCACTATCGTCTCTGTATTCCGTGCTATAGACATGTGCGGGGGGTAAACTAAAGGTGCGGATGGAGCCCGCGTGTCGCCAAATGGACTGATGCGCTTCCTACAGGATTGCCCCCGCATGTTCTAACAGATTACAGCGATTTAAGCGGGTCACTCTGCCTGGCGTACAATATACTTATGCGTCTCTGATTATCAGTACAGATTGAATAGGTAAGCATAACATGGCTTTTTGAGTTGACAAACATTTTTAGGCATTAACTAAATTAATCAGTGGATTTCTATATACAATTGCATATGTGTAATTTGGTTAGCAGAATTATTCGTGTTTTCGAAGGGAGCTAATGCTGATATTTATTGAAATTTGATACAATTTAAACGGTTTTAACAATTTTCTTCTATTGAGCAGCATGGTAGTGACTTATTCTCATAAGAGATTTGATGCATATGTGATATAATATTTAATTGAGTAGCCTTAATGTGTCGAGCTGGGAAAGCTAGTGCTTTAAGCTGGACTAAAAATATTAGTTATTGATTAGAGGCCGCAAAATGACGTGGCCTATTTAAGTTGAGTATTGTGATATGTTATTTTTCCCGCTCAAATGTGAGCATGTAACATGGCAGTACTCTGAAGGAATACCTTATTTCGAAACGATTTCCTGGTAGCGAGTTGAGATTTGACGTCTATAGCAGGAAGTGTAATCTCATGACTTATTACTTTAATTGGCGTACAGTCGTGCATTAGACTTGCTGTTTAGCTTGCCTTGGATAATAGAGATCTGCAGTGGACTCGTGTTAATTTAATTTATACATGTGTGTGTGTTGAGAGGGCAGGTGACAAGCTGCCATTATAGTATTAAGTCCAATTGTCTCTAAGAGGCGTGAGATTTGTGTGACTTGATAGCTTCTTATTAATTCAGTTTTGTTTGCGTCATCTGACGGTGGGATGATTTTAAAAACATGCATGTTAAGGCTTATTATATAGTTTAGTACAAATTGCAGTATTATTAATGTTTTAGCCGTGTGTAATTTCGATTGGCAGCAATTGCAAAATATATTATTTGAGAGGCTTGCTAAAAAGACAGTTTGAGCACTACATTTGAGTGGCTTGCAATTTAGTGTGATCTGTCAATGTGTGTAGATTTACAGCGCAAGATAGTGATTGAGTTGAGACGCTAGTTGCAGTCCATTATATATTTATTTGGTGTGATTGCTGTTTTCAGCGTTAATTTTGTAATTTTGATTTCTATTTTACAGTGTGTTGATATTCTGATTTGTGAATTAATCTAATTGTTTCTTTTTTATTTTTGGTTGAATTCATCAGCATGATTATTTTAAGAGGACATTACTGCAGTGGCGTATGAGGGAAAAAATTGATTATAGTTTAAGCGTCTGGTTAATGTTGCTTTAATAATTAATACTGTGTGTAGCGTTTAATATTTTTAATATTTATAATATTTTTAAGTTGCCATAATCTATTGTCTGTTAGAGACTATGAGTGTAGCTTGCAGCAACAAAATTTATTGTGATGCATTTATGTATAATAAACAGCCTATCGGCTAATATTCAATGTAAGAGAGAATAATCGAGCGTTCATTAGCATAGCTGTGTTTAGCTTATGCTAAGGGAATTTAGATTTATTAATTAAATTATAATAAAATTTGTAATGGCCATTGAATGTGTTTGTGTCATTTAGCTGAAGGAGTATATTATTTCAAATTTGTTGGTTACAGATAATTTGACGTCTGTAATAGGGGTGTAGCTACTTTATTGTAGAGATTTGGCCTAATGGATAATGTTTTAGAGTTGCTGTTTGTTAGCTTAATTTAACAGTTTACAGATGTCGTAGTTTGTACATATGTGAGTGTTTACAGAGGCTGGCAGTAGTTTGCCGTTAATGTTACAAATTATATGCACCTGAGCATGCTTAGTTTGACAGTGGTTCAGTAGCTATTTGATATTGGACCATTAGGCTTTATAGTCTGTTTTTATTGTAATTCAATAATGAATTGTTGATAGTCTTAATTTATCTTATCTAATTGCATCTCAATTGCTCAAAGAAATTTTGTACGTATCAGGGACGGGCAGAACAGGCGTATGTAATTAAATAAATAAATATTTGATTGTTGAAGTATTGGATAATGTTGGAATTTTTATGTTGTATACAGTATTGTATATTTTTAAGTTGAATGTTGAGGCAATTGGGGCTTTGCGTGCTGCATTGCGGCGATGAAAATAAATGTAATGTCGGTTTTGCCTGATAAGCCTATATGCAAGCGAGCGATTAGCTGGATTGATTGGCGAGTTGCCTGTTTGGAGTTTGTCAGAAAAAAGCAAAAGGCGGTGCCATATTAAGAAATTGTTTATATATGTATGTAGTGTTGCAGGGATAAATGAAGTGAAGAATGAAGAGCTAGTTGATTGTTTTGATTTATAGGGCTGGCATGGGGTTGATTGCATAGTATAAGGTGCTTGCTTTTAAACAGGCAGACTATGCAGTGAGAAGAAATGACACATGTTGGTGCGTATGATGTAGTAATAACAGCAGCAGCAGGCTTATCAGGTGGATGAGCCGGCGGTGTTGATTTATTGATTAGAGCTAATTGTTGGCAGAAGTTTGCAGGGTCGAGAAGCAACTTGCGATTTGAGTTCTAATAAGATGCAAGATGTAGTTTTAATTTTGTAATAGATTTCATAAATTTTTAGATTTTTTTAAATTTTGTAATTTTATTGAGAGTTATAAGAAGGTAATTAAAAATGGATTACAATTTTAATTTAATTTTAATTTTTATTTAATTGTTTCTTCATTACAAAACAGGTTTTGCTAATTTATTTCCTATTAGTAAGATAGAAAATTAGAAATGATTACAAAACAAAAGTTTATTGCTTATTTTATTTCTATTGTTGCTAGCATGCTTCTGAGGCGCTTTAGTAATTTATTTCCTATTTTATGTTGTATTTCAAAGATATTTTTTGTTTTTCGCTGAGTGTGTTTGTGTAGAAATTTTATTTGTATTAAGTGTTGTGTGTTTATAATATTTTAACAAATTATTGTAGTGTTCAGTGTTTGAGTTTCTTACATACTATTAAATTAGTTTGTAATTCATTTACAGTTTGTTTTCCTCAAGAAAATAAAGTCAGTTGTAGTGATTAGTGTGTACCTATTAACAGTTAGGATTTGAGTAATATTTAA
>JAECXB010002140.1:0-54483 GCA_018151435.1 Zaprionus africanus
CAGTGCCTAGCCAGTGCCTAGCCAGTGCCTAGCCAGTGCCTAACCAGTGCCTAACCAGTGCCTAACCAGTGCCTAACCAGTGCCTAACCAGTGCCTAGCCAGTGCCTAACCAGTGCCTAACCAGTGCCTAACCAGTGCCTAACCAGTGCCTAACCAGTGCCTAGCCAGTGCCTAACCAGTGCCTAACCAGTGCCTAGCCAGTGCCAGTGCCCAGCCAGTGCCTAGCCAGTGCCTAGCCAGTGCCTCTAGCCAGTGCCTAGCCAGTGCCTAGCCAGTGCTCCAGCCAGTGCCCAGCCAGTGCCTAGCCAGTGCCTAGCCAGTGCTCCTGCCAGTGCCTAGCCAGTGCCTAGCCAGTGCCTAGCCAGTGCCTAGCCAGTGCCTAGCCAGTGCCTAGCCAGTGCCTAGCCAGTGCCTAGCCAGTGCCTAGCCAGTGCCTAGCCAGTGCCTAGCCAGTGCCTAGCCAGTGCCTAGCCAGTGCCTAGCCAGTGCCTAGCCAGTGCCTAGCCAGTGCCTAGCCAGTGCCTAACCAGTGCCTAGCCAGTGTCTAGCCAGTGCCTAACCAGTGCCTAGCCAGTGCCTAACCAGTGCCTAGCCAGTGCCTAGCCAGTGCCTAGCCAGTGCCTAGCCAGTGCCTAGCCAGTGCCTAGCCAGTGCCTAGCCAGTGCCTAGCCAGTGCCTAGCCAGTGCCTAGCCAGTGCCTAGCCAGTGCCTAGCCAGTGCCTAGCCAGTGTCTAGCCAGTGCCTAGCCAGTGTCTAGCCAGTGCCTAGCCAGTGTCTAGCCAGTGCCCAGCCAGTGCCTAGCCAGTGCCTAGCCAGTGCCTAGCCAGTGCCTAGCCAGTGCCTAGCCAGTGCCTAGCCAGTGCCCAGCCAGTGCCCAGCCAGTGCCTAGCCAGTGCCTAGCCAGTGCCTAGCCAGTGCCTAGCCAGTGCCTAGCCAGTGCCTAGCCAGTGCCTAGCCAGTGCCTAGCCAGTGTCTAGCCAGTGCCCAGCCAGTGCCTAGCCAGTGCCTAGCCAGTGCCTAGCCAGTGCCTAGCCAGTGCCTAACCAGTGCCTAGCCAGTGCCTAGCCAGTGCCTAGCCAGTGCCTAGCCAGTGCCCAGCCAGTGCTTAGCCAGTGCCTAGCCAGTGCCTAGCCAGTGCCTAGCCAGTGCCTAGCCAGTGCCCAGCCAGTGCCTAGCCAGTGCCTAGCCAGTGCCTAGCCAGTGCCTAGCCAGTGCTTAGCCAGTGCCTAGCCAGTGCCTAGCCAGTGCCTAGCCAGTGCCTAGCCAGTGCCAGTGCCTACAGCCAGTGCCTAGCCAGTGCCTAGCCAGTGCCTAGCCAGTGCCTAGCCAGTGCCTAGCCAGTGCCTAGCCAGTGTCTAGCCAGTGCCTAGCCAGTGTCTAGCCAGTGCCTAGCCAGTGTCTAGCCAGTGCCTAGCCAGTGCCTAACCAGTGCCTAACCAGTGCCTAGCCAGTGCCTAGCCAGTGCCTAACCAGTGCCTAGCCAGTGCCTAACCAGTGCCTAGCCAGTGTCTAGCCAGTGCCTAACCAGTGTCTAGCCAGTGCCTAGCCAGGGCCTAGCCAGTGCCTAGCCAGTGTCTAGCCAGTGCCTAGCCAGTGCCTAGCCAGTGCCTAGCCAGTGCCTAGCCAGTGCCTAGCCAGTGCCTAGCCAGTGCCTAGCCAGTGCCTAGCCAGTGCCTAGCCAGTGTTTAGCCAGTGCCTAGCCAGTGCCTAGCCAGTGCCTAGCCAGTGCCTAGCCAGTGCCTAGCCAGTGCCTAGCCAGTGCCTAGCCAGTGCCTAGCCAGTGCCTAGCCAGTGCCTAGCCAGTGCCTAGCCAGTGCCTAGCCAGTGCCTAGCCAGTGCCTAGCCAGTGCCTAGCCAGTGCCTAGCCAGTGCCTGTCTAGCCAGTGCCTAGCCAGTGTCTAGCCAGTGCCTAGCCAGTGTCTAGCCAGTGCCTAGCCAGTGCCTAGCCAGTGCCTAGCCAGTGCCTAGCCAGTGCCTAGCCAGTGCCTAGCCAGTGCCTAGCCAGTGCCTAGCCAGTGTCTAGCCAGTGCCTAGCCAGTGTCTAGCCAGTGCCTAGCCAGTGTCTAGCCAGTGCCTAGCCAGTGCCTAGCCAGTGTCTAGCCAGTGCCTAGCCAGTGCCTAGCCAGTGCCTAGCCAGTGCCTAGCCAGTGCCTAGCCAGTGCCTAGCCAGTGCCTAGCCAGTGCCTAACCAGTGCCTAGCCAGTGCCTAGCCAGTGCCTAACCAGTGCCTAGCCAGTGCCTAGCCAGTGCCTAGCCAGTGCCTAGCCAGTGCCTAGCCAGTGCCTAGCCAGTGCCTAGCCAGTGCCTAGCCAGTGCCTAGCCAGTGCCTAGCCAGTGTCTAGCCAGTGCCTAGCCAGTGCCTAGCCAGTGCCTAGCCAGTGCCTAGCCAGTGCCTAGCCAGTGCCTAGCCAGTGCCTAGCCAGTGCCTAGCCAGTGCCTAGCCAGTGCCTAGCCAGTGCCTAGCCAGTGCCTAGCCAGTGCCTAGCCAGTGCCTAGCCAGTGCCTAGCCAGTGCCTAGCCAGTGCCTAGCCAGTGCTTAGCCAGTGTCTGCCAGCCAGTGCCTAGCCAGTGCCTAGCCAGTGCCTAGCCAGTGCCTAGCCAGTGCCTAGCCAGTGCCTAGCCAGTGCCTAGCCAGTGCCTAGCCAGTGCCTAGCCAGTGCCTAGCCAGTGCCTAACCAGTGCCTAACCAGTGCCTAGCCAGTGCCTAGCCAGTGCCTAGCCAGTGCCTAGCCAGTGCCTAGCCAGTGCCTAGCCAGTGCCTAGCCAGTGCCTAGCCAGTGCCTAGCCAGTGCCTAACCAGTGCCTAACCAGTGCCTAGCCAGTGCCTAGCCAGTGCCTAACCAGTGCCTAGCCAGTGCCTAACCAGTGCCTAACCAGTGCCTAGCCAGTGCCTAGCCAGTGCCTAGCCAGTGCCTAGCCAGTGCCTAGCCAGTGCCTAGCCAGTGCCTAGCCAGTGCCTAGCCAGTGCCTAGCCAGTGCCTAGCCAGTGCCTAGCCAGTGCCTAGCCAGTGCCTAGCCAGTGCCTAGCCAGTGCCTAGCCAGTGCCTAGCCAGTGCCTAGCCAGTGCCTAGCCAGTGCCTAGCCAGTGCCAGTGCCTAGCCAGTGCCTAGCCAGTGCCTAGCCAGTGCCTAGCCAGTGCCTAGCCAGTGCCTAGCCAGTGCCTAGCCAGTGCCTAGCCAGTTAGCCAGTGCCTAGCCAGTGCCTAGCCAGTGCCTAGCCAGTGCCTAGCCAGTGCCTAGCCAGTGCCTAGCCAGTGCCTAGCCAGTGCCTAGCCAGTGCCTAGCCAGTGCCTAGCCAGTGCCTAGCAGTGCCCAGCCAGTGCCTAGCCAGTGTCTAGCCAGTGCCTTAGCCAGTGTCTAGCCAGTGCCTAGCCAGTGTCTAGCCAGTGCCTAGCCAGTGCCTAGCCAGTGCCTAGCCAGTGTCTAGCCAGTGCCTAGCCAGTGCCTAGCCAGTGCCTAGCCAGCCAGTGCCTAGCCAGTGCCTAGCCAGTGCCTAGCCAGTGCCTAGCCAGGCAGTGCCTAGCCAGTGCCTAGCCAGTTAGCCAGTGCCTAGCCAGTGCCTAGCCAGTGCCTAGCCAGTGCCTAGCCAGTGCCTAGCCAGTGCCTAGCCAGTGCCTAGCCAGTGCCTAGCCAGTGCCTAGCCAGTGCCTAGCCAGTGCCTAGCCAGTGCCTAGCCAGTGCCTAGCCAGTGCCTAGCCAGTGCCTAGCCAGTGCCTAGCCAGTGCCCAGCCAGTGCCTAGCCAGTGCCTAGCCAGTGCCTAGCCAGTGCCTAGCCAGTGCCTAGCCAGTGCCTAGCCAGTGCCTAGCCAGTGCCTAGCCAGTGCCTAGCCAGTGCCTAGCCAGTGCCTAGCCAGTGCCTAGCCAGTGCCTAGCCAGTGCCTAGCCAGTGCCTAGCCAGTGCCTAGCCAGTGCCTAGCCAGTGCCTAGCCAGTGCCTAGCCAGTGCCTAGCCAGTGCCTAGCCAGTGTCTAGCCAGTGCCTAGCCAGTGCCTAGCCAGTGCCTAGCCAGTGCCTAGCCAGTGCCTAGCCAGTGCCTAGCCAGTGCCTAGCCAGTGCCTAGCCAGTGCCTAGCCAGTGCCTAGCCAGTGCCTAGCCAGTGCCTAGCCAGTGCCTAGCCAGTGCCTAGCCAGTGCCTAGCCAGTGCCTAGCCAGTGCCTAGCCAGTGCCTAGCCAGTGCCTAGCCAATGTGTAGTAAGTGGCTAGCCAGTGTCTAGCTAGTGCCTTGCCAGTGCCTAGCCAGTGTCTAGCCAGTGCCTAGCCAGTGCCTAGCCAGTGCATAGCGAATGTCTTGCCTGGGTCTAGCAAGTGCCTAGCCAGTGTCTACCCAGTGTCAAGCCAGTGTGTAACCATGTACCTATATAAGGTTGTGTCTTTCCTTAAATAAGCCTGTGTCTGGCCAGTTTTTATACTGTGTTTTGCCTTTTTCTACCATGTGTTTAGCCAGTGCCTAACCAGTGCCTAGCCAGTGCCTAGCCAGTGCTTAGCCAGTGCCTAACCAGTGCCTAGCCAGTGCCTAACCAGTGCCTAGCCAGTGTCTAGCCAGTGCCTAACCAGTGTCTAGCCAGTGCCTAACCAGTGTCTAGCCAGTGCCTAGCCAGTGTCTAGCCAGTGACTAGCCAGTGTCTAGCCAGTGCCTAGCCAGTGTCTAGCCAGTGCCTAGCCAGTGTCCAGCCAGTGCATAGCCAGTGTCTAGCCAGTGCATAGCCAGTGTCTAGCCAGTGCCTAGCCAGTGTGTAGCCAGTGCCTAGCCACTGTCTAGGCAGTGCCTAGCCAGTGCCTAGCCAGTGCCTAGCCAGTGCCTAGCCAGTGCCTAGCCAGTGCCTAGCCAGTGCCTAGCCAGTGCCTAGCCAGTGCCTAGCCAGTGCCTAGCCAGTGCCTAGCCAGTGCCTAGCCAGTGCCTAGCCAGTGCCTAGCCAGTGCCTAGCCAGTGCCTAGCCAGTGCCTAGCCAGTGCCTTGCCAGTGCCTAGCCAGTGCCTGGCTAGTGTCTACCCAGTGTCTAGCCAGTGTCTAGCCAGTGTCTAGGCAGTGCTTAGCCAGTGTCTAGCCAGTGACTAGCCAGTGTCTAGGCAGTGCCTAGCCAGTGTCTAGCCAGTGCCAAGCCAGTGCCTAGCCAGTGCCTAGCCAGTGCCTAGCCAGTGCCTAGCCAGTGCCTAGCCAGAGCCTAACCAGTGCCTAGCCAGTGCCTAGCCAGAGTCTAGCCTGTGTCTAGCCAGTGTCTAGCCAGTGTCTTGCTATTGCCTAGCCAATGTGTAGTAAGTGGTTAGCCAGTGTCTAGCTAGTGCCTAGCCAGTGCCTAGCCAGTGCGTAGCCAATGCCTAGCCAATGCCTAGCCAGTGCATAGCGAATGTCTTGCCTGGGTCTAGCAAGTGTCTAGCTAGTGTCTACCCAGTGTCAAGTCTGTGTATATCCTATGTCACGCCTATAATAAGGTTGTGTCTATCCTTAAATAAGCCTGTGTCTGGCCAGTTTTTATCCTGTGTTTTGCCTTTTTCTACCATGTGTTTAGCCTGTGTCTAGCCTGTATCTAGCCTGTGTCTAGCCAGTGCCTAGCCAGAGTCTAGCCAGTGCCTAGCCAGAGTCTAGCCAGTGCCTAGCCAGTGTCTAGCCAGTGCCTAGCCAGTGTCTAGCCAGTGCCTAGCCAGTGTCTAGCCAGTGCCTAGCCAGTGTCTAGCCAGTGCCTAGCCAGTGTCTAGCCAGTGCCTAGCCAGTGTCTAGCCAGTGCCTAGCCAGTGCCTAGCCAGTGCCTAGCCAGTGTCTAGCCAGTGCCTAGCCACTGCCTAACCAGTGCCTAACCAGTGCCTAGCCAGTGCCTAGCCAGTGCCTAGCCAGTGCCTAGCCAGTGCCTAGCCAGTGCCTAGCCAGTGCCTAGCCAGTGCCTAGCCAGTGTCTAGCCAGTGCCTAGCCAGTGCCTAGCCAGTGCCTAGCCAGTGCCTAGCCAGTGTCTAGCCAGGGCCTAGCCAGTGTCTAGCCAGTGCCTAGCCAGTGTCTAGCCAGTGCCTAGCCAGTGCCTAGCCAGTGCCTAGCCAGTGCCTAGCCAGTGCCTAGCCAGTGCCTAGCCAGTGCCTAGCCAGTGCCCAGCCAGTGCCTAGCCAGTGCCTAGCCAGTGCCTAGCCAGTGCCTAGCCAGTGTGCCAGTGCTAGCCAGTGCCTAGCCAGTGCCCAGTCTAACCAGTGCCTAGCCAGTGCCTAGCCAGTGCCTAGCCAGTGCCTAGCCAGTGCCTAGCCAGTGCCTAGCCAGTGCCTAGCCAGTGTCTAGCCAGTGCCTAGCCAGTGTCTAGCCAGTGCCTAGCCAGTGTCTAGCCAGTGCCTAGCCAGTGCCTAGCCAGTGCCTAGCCAGTGCCTAGCCAGTGCCTAGCCAGTGCCTAGCCAGTGCCTAGCCAGTGCCTAGCCAGTGCCTAGCCAGTGCCTAGCCAGTGCCTAGCCAGTGCCTAGCCAGTGCCCTAGCCAGTGCCCAGTGCCTAGCCAGTGCCCAGCCAGTGCCTAGCCAGTGCCCCAGTGCAGTGCCTAGCCAGTGCCTAGCCAGTGCCTAGCCAGTGCCTAGCCAGTGCCTAGCCAGTGTGTGCCTAGCCAGTGCCCTAGCCAGTGCCTAGCCAGTGCCCAGCCAGTGCCTAGCCAGTGTGCCTAGCCAGTGCCTAGCCAGTGCCTAGCCAGTGCCTAGCCAGTGCCTAGCCAGTGTCTAGCCAGTGCCTAGCCAGTGCCTAGCCAGTGCCTAGCCAGTGCCTAGCCAGTGCCTAGCCAGTGTCTAGCCAGTGCCTAGCCAGTGTCTAGCCAGTGCCTAGCCAGTGTCTAGCCAGTGCCTAGCCAGTGTCTAGCCAGTGCCTAGCCAGTGTCTAGCCAGTGCCTAGCCAGTGTCTAGCCAGTGCCTAGCCAGTGTCTAGCCAGTGCCTAGCCAGTGCCTAGCCAGTGCCTAGCCAGTGCCTAGCCAGTGCCTAGCCAGTGCCTAGCCAGTGCCTAGCCAGTGCCTAGCCAGTGCCTAGCCAGTGCCTAGCCAGTGCCTAGCCAGTGCCTAGCCAGTGTCTAGCCAGTGCCTAGCCAGTGTCTAGCCAGTGCCTAGCCAGTGCCTAGCCAGTGCCTAACCAGTGCCTAGCCAGTGCCTAGCCAGTGCCTAGCCAGTGCCTAGCCAGTGCCTAGCCAGTGCCCTAGCCAGTGCCTAGCCAGTGCCTAGCCAGTGTCTAGCCAGTGCCTAGCCAGTGTCTAGCCAGTGCCTAGCCAGTGCCTAGCCAGTGCCTAGCCAGTGCCTAGCCAGTGTCTAGCCAGTGCCTAGCCAGTGTCTAGCCAGTGCCTAGCCAGTGTCTAGCCAGTGCCTAGCCAGTGCCTAGCCAGTGCCTAGCCAGTGCCTAGCCAGTGTCTAGCCAGTGCCTAGCCAGTGCCTAGCCAGTGCCTAGCCAGTGCCTAGCCAGTGTCTAGCCAGTGTCTAGCCAGTGCCTAGCCAGTGCCTAGCCAGTGCCCTAGCCAGTGCCTAGCCAGTGCCTAGCCAGTGCCTAGCCAGTGCCTAGCCAGTGCCTAGCCAGTGCCTAGCCAGTGTCTAGCCAGTGCCTAGCCAGTGCCTAGCCAGTGCCTAGCCAGTGCCTAGCCAGTGCCTAGCCAGTGCCTAGCCAGTGCCTAGCCAGTGCCCAGCCAGTGCCTAGCCAGTGCCTAGCCAGTGCCTAGCCAGTGCCTAGCCAGTGCCTAGCCAGTGCCTAGCCAGTGCCTAGCCAGTGCCTAGCCAGTGCCTAGTCAGTGCCTAGCCAGTGCCCTAGCCAGTGCCTAGCCAGTGCCTAGCCAGTGCCTAGCCAGTGCCTAGCCAGTGCCTAGCCAGTGCCTAGCCAGTGCCTAGCCAGTGCCTAGCCAGTGCCTAGCCAGTGCCTAGCCAGTGCCTAGCCAGTGCTTAGCCAGTGTCTAGCCAGTGCCTAGCCAGTGTCTAGTCAGTGCCTAGCCAGTGTCTAGCCAGTGCCTAGCCAGTGCCTGGCTAGTGTCTAGCCAGTGTCTAGCCAGTGACTAGCCAGTGTTTAGCCAGTGCCTAGCCAGTGCCTAACCAGTGCCTAACCAGTGCCTAGCCAGTGCCTAACCAGTGCCTAACCAGTGCCCAGCCAGTGCCTAGCCAGTGCCTAACCAGTGCCTAGCCAGTGCCTAACCAGTGCCTAACCAGTGCCTAACCAGTGCCTAGCCAGTGCCTAACCAGTGCCTAGCCAGTGCCTAACCAGTGCCTAACCAGCGCCTAACCAGTGCCTAACCAGTGCCTAGCCAGTGCCTAGCCAGTGCCTAGCCAGTGCCTAGCCAGTGCCTAGCCAGTGCCTAGCCAGTGCCTAGCCAGTGCCTAGCCAGTGTCTAGCCAGTGCCTAGCCAGTGCCTAGCCAGTGCCTAGCCAGTGCCTAGCCAGTGCCTAGCCAGTGCCTAGCCAGTGCCTAGCCAGTGCCTAGCCAGTGCCTAGCCAGTGCCTAGCCAGTGCCTAGCCAGTGCCTAGCCAGTGCCTAGCCAGTGCCTAGCCAGTGCCTAGCCAGTGCTTAGCCAGTGCCTAACCAGTGCCTAGCCAGTGCCTAGCCAGTGCCTAGCCAGTGCCTAGCCAGTGCCTAGCCAGTGTCTAGCCAGTGCCTAGCCAGTGTCTAGCCAGTGCCTAGCCAGTGTCTAGCCAGTGCCTAGCCAGTGTCTAGCCAGTGCCTAGCCAGTGTCTAGCCAGTGCCTAGCCAGTGTCTAGCCAGTGCCTAGCCAGTGCCTAGCCAGTGCCTAGCCAGTGCCTAGCCAGTGCCTAGCCAGTGCCTAGCCAGTGCCTAGCCAGTGCCTAGCCAGTGCCTAGCCAGTGCCTAGCCAGTGCCTAGCCAGTGCTCAGCCAGTGCCTAGCCAGTGCCTAGCCAGTGCCTAGCCAGTGCCTAGCCAGTGCTTAGCCAGTGCCTAGCCAGTGCCTAGCCAGTGCCTAGCCAGTGCCTAGCCAGTGCCTAGCCAGTGCCCTAGCCAGTGCCTAGCCAGTGCCCAGTGCCTAGCCAGTGTCTAGCCAGTGCCTAGCCAGTGCCTAGCCAGTGCCTAGCCAGTGCCTAGCCAGTGCCCAGCTAGTGCCTAGCCAGTGCCTAGCCAGTGCCTAGCCAGTGCCTAGCCAGTGCCTAGCCAGTGCCTAGCCAGTGCCTAGCCAGTGCCTAGCCAGTGTCTAGCCAGTGTCTAGCCTGTGTCTAGTCAGTGCCTAGCCAGTGCCTTGCCAGTGCCTAGCCAGTGCCTGGCTTGTGTCTAGCCAGTGTCTAGCCAGTGACTAGCCAGTGTTTAGCCAGTGCCTAGCCAGTGCCTAACCAGTGCCTAACCAGTGCCTAGCCAGTGCCTAGCCAGTGCCTAACCAGTGCCTAGCCAGTGCCTAGCCAGTGCCTAGCCAGTGCCTAGCCAGTGCCTAGCCAGTGCCTAGCCAGTGCCTAGCCAGTGCCTAGCCAGTGCCTAGCCAGTGCCTAACCAGTGCCTAACCAGTGCCTAGCCAGTGCCTAGCCAGTGCCTAACCAGTGCCTAACCAGTGCCTAACCAGTGCCTAGCCAGTGCCTAGCCAGTGCCTAGCCAGTGCCTAGCCAGTGCCTAGCCAGTGCCTAGCCAGTGCCTAGCCAGTGCCTAGCCAGTGCCTAGCCAGTGCCTAGCCAGTGCCTAGCCAGTGCCTAGCCAGTGTTTAGCCAGTGCCTAGCCAGTGTCTAGCCAGTGTCTAGCCAGTGCCTAGCCAGTGCCTAGCCAGTGCCTAGCCAGTGCCTAGCCAGTGCCTAGCCATTGCCTAGCCAGTGCCTAGCCAGTGCCTAGCCAGTGCCTAGCCAGTGCCTAGCCAGTGCCTAGCCAGTGTTGCCTAGCCAGTGTCTAGCCAGTGCCTAGCCAGTGCCTAACCAGTGCCTAGCCAGTGCCTAGCCAGTGCCTAGCCAGTGTCTAGCCAGTGCCTAGCCAGTGCCTAGCCAGTGCCTAGCCAGTGCCTAGCCAGTGCCTAGCCAGTGCCTAGCCAGTGCCTAGCCAGTGCCTAGCCAGTGCCTAGCCAGTGCCTAGCCAGTGTTTAGCCAGTGCCTAGCCAGTGTCTAGCCAGTGCCTAGCCAGTGCCCAGCCAGCCAGTGCCTAGCCAGTGCCTAGCCAGTGCCTAGCCAGTGCCTAGCCAGTGCCTAGCCAGTGCCTAGCCAGTGCCTAGCCAGTGCCTAGCCAGTGCCTAGCCAGTGCCTAGCCAGTGCCTAGCCAGTGCCTAGCCAGTGCCTAGCCAGTGCCTAGCCAGTGCCTAGCCAGTGCCTAGCCAGTGCCTAGCCAGTGCCTAGCCAGTGCCTGGTAGTGTCTAGCCAGTGCCTAGCCAGTGCCTAGCCAGTGCCCAGCCAGTGCCTAGCCAGTGCCTAGCCAGTGCCTAGCCAGTGTCTAGCCAGTGCCTAGCCAGCCAGTGCCTAGCCAGTGCCTAGCCAGTGCCTAGCCAGTGCCTAGCCAGTGCCTAGCCAGTGCCTAGCCAGTGCCTAGCCAGTGCCTAGCCAGTGTCTAGCCAGTGCCTAGCCAGTGCCTAGCCAGTGCCTAGCCAGTGCCTAGCCAATGCCTAGCCAGTGCATAGCGAATGTCTTGCCTGGGTCTAGCAAGTGTCTAGCTAGTGTCTACCCAGTGTCAAGTCTGTGTATATCCTATGTCACGCCTATAATAAGGTTGTGTCTATCCTTAAATAAGCCTGTGTCTGGCCAGTTTTTATCCTGTGTTTTGCCTTTTTCTACCATGTGTTTAGCCTGTGTCTAGCCTGTATCTAGCCTGAATTAAGCCTGTGTCTAGCCAGTGCCTAGCCAGTGTCTAGCCAGTGCCTAGCCAGTGTCTAGCCAGTGCCTAGCCAGTGTCTAGCCAGTGCCTAGCCAGTGTCTAGCCAGTGCCTAGCCAGTGTCTAGCCAGTGCCTAGCCAGTGTCTAGCCAGTGCCTAGCCAGTGTCTAGCCAGTGCCTAGCCAGTGTCTAGCCAGTGCCTAGCCAGTGCCTAGCCAGTGCCTAGCCAGTGTCTAGCCAGTGCCTAGCCAGTGCCTAGCCAGTGCCTAGCCAGTGCCTAGCCAGTGCCTAGCCAGTGCCTAGCCAGTTCCTAGCCAGTGCCTAACCAGTGCCTAGCCAGTGCCTAGCCAGTGCCTAGCCAGTGCCTAGCCAGTGCCTAGCCAGTGCCTAGCCAGTGCCTAGCCAGTGCCTAGCCAGTGTCTAGCCAGTGCCTAGCCAGTGCCTAGCCAGTGCCTAGCCAGTGCCTAGCCAGTGTCTAGCCAGTGCCTAGCCAGTGCCTAGCCAGTGCCTAGCCAGTGCCTAGCCAGTGCCTAGCCAGTGTCTAGCCAGTGCCTAGCCAGTGCCTAGCCAGTGCCTAGCCAGTGCCTAGCCAGTGCCTAGCCAGTGCCTAGCCAGTGCCTAGCCAGTGCCTAGCCAGTGCCTAGCCAGTGCCTAGCCAGTGTCTAGCCAGTGCCTAGCCAGTGTCTAGCCAGTGCCTAGCCAGTGTCTAGCCAGTGCCTAGCCAGTGCCTAGCCAGTGCCTAGCCAGTGTCTAGCCAGTGTCTAGCCAGTGTCTAGCCAGTGTCTAGCCAGTGCCTAGCCAGTGCCTAGCCAGTGCCTAGCCAGTGCCTAGCCAGTGCCTAGCCAGTGCCTAGCCAGTGCCTAGCCAGTGCCTAGCCAGTGCCTAGCCAGTGCCTAGCCAGTGTCTAGCCAGTGCCTAGCCAGTGTCTAGCCAGTGCCTAGCCAGTGTCTAGCCAGTGCCTAGCCAGTGTCTAGCCAGTGCCTAGCCAGTGTCTAGCCAGTGTCTAGCCAGTGCCTAGCCAGTGTCTAGCCAGTGCCTAGCCAGTGTCTAGCCAGTGCCTAGCCAGTGTCTAGCCAGTGCCTAGCCAGTGTCTAGCCAGTGCCTAGCCAGTGTCTAGCCAGTGCCTAGCCAGTGTCTAGCCAGTGTCCTAGCCAGTGCTCTAGCCAGTGCCTAGCCAGTGCCTAGCCAGTGTCTAGCCAGTGCCTAGCCAGTGTCCAGTGCCTAGCCAGTGCCTAGCCAGTGCCTAGCCAGTGTCTAGCCAGTGCCTAGCCAGTGTCTAGCCAGTGCCTAGCCAGTGCCTAGCCAGTGCCTAGCCAGTGCCTAGCCAGTGCCTAGCCAGTGCCTAGCCAGTGCCTAGCCAGTGCCTAGCCAGTGCCTAGCCAGTGCCTAGCCAGTGCCTAGCCAGTGCCTAGCCAGTGCCTAGCCAGTGCCTAGCCAGTGCCTAGCCAGTGCCTAGCCAGTGCCTAGCCAGTGCCTAGCCAGTGCCTAGCCAGTGCCTAGCCAGTGCCTAGCCAGTGCCTAGCCAGTGCCTAGCCAGTGCCTAGCCAGTGCCTAGCCAGTGCCTAGCCAGTGCCTAGCCAGTGCCTAGCCAGTGCCTAGCCAGTGCCTAGCCAGTGCCTAGCCAGTGCCTAGCCAGTGCCTAGCCAGTGCCTAGCCAGTGCCTAGCCAGTGCCTAGCCAGCCAGTGCCTAGCCAGTGCCTGGCCAGTGTCTAGCCAGCCAGTGCCTAGCCAGTGGCCTAGCCAGTGTCTAGCCAGTGCCTAGCCAGTGTCTAGCCAGTGCCTAGCCAGTGCCTAGCCAGTGCCTAGCCAGTGCCTAGCCAGTGCCTAGCCAGTGCCTAGCCAGTGCCTAGCCAGTGCCTAGCCAGTGTCTAGCCAGTGCCTAGCCAGTGTCTAGCTAGTGCCTAGCCAATGTGCCAGTGCCTTAGCCAGTGTCTAGCCTGTGTCTAGTCAGTGCCTAGCCAGTGCACAGCCAGTGCCTTGCCAGTGTCTAGCCAGTGCCTAGCCAGTGCCTAGCCAGTGTCTAGCCAGTGTCTAGCCAGTGTCAAGTCTGTGTATATCCTATGTCACGCCTATAATAAGGTTGTGTCTATCCTTAAATAAGCCTGTGTCTGGCCAGTTTTTATCCTGTGTTTTGCCTTTTTCTACCATGTGTTTAGCCTGTGTCTAGCCTGTATCTAGCCTGAATTAAGCCTGTGTCTAGCCAGTGCCTAGCCAGAGTCTAGCCAGTGCCTAGCCAGTGTCTAGCCAGTGCCTAGCCAGTGTCTAGCCAGTGCCTAGCCAGTGCCTAGCCAGTGCCTAGCCAGTGTCTAGCCAGTGCCTAGCCAGTGTCTAGCCAGTGCCTAGCCAGTGTCTAGCCAGTGCCTAGCCAGTGCCTAGCCAGTGCCTAGCCAGTGCCTAGCCAGTGCCTAGCCAGTGCCTAGCCAGTGCCTAGCCAGTGCCTAGCCAGTGCCTAGCCAGTGCCTAGCCAGTGCCTAGCCAGTGCCTAGCCAGTGCCTAGCCAGTGTCTAGCCAGTGCCTAACCAGTGTCTAGCCAGTGCCTAGCCAGTGTCTAGCCAGTGCCTAGCCAGTGCCTAGCCAGTGCCTAGCCAGTGCCTAGCCAGTGCCTAGCCAGTGCCTAGCCAGTGCCTAGCCAGTGCCTAGCCAGTGCCTAGCCAGTGCCTAGCCAGTGTCTAGCCAGTGCCTAGCCAGTGCCTAGCCAGTGCCTAGCCAGTGCCTAACCAGTGCCTAGCCAGTGCCTAGCCAGTGCCTAGCCAGTGCCTAGCCAGTGCCTAGCCAGTGCCTAGCCAGTGCCTAGCCAGTGCCTAGCCAGTGCCTAGCCAGTGCCTAGCCAGTGCCTAGCCAGTGCCTAGCCAGTGCCTAGCCAGTGTCTAGCCAGTGCCTAGCCAGTGCCTAGCCAGTGCCTAGCCAGTGCCTAGCCAGTGCCTAGCCAGTGCCTAGCCAGTGCCTAGCCAGTGTCTAGCCAGTGCCTAGCCAGTGCCTAGCCAGTGCCTAGCCAGTGCCTAGCCAGTGCCTAGCCAGTGCCTAGCCAGTGCCTAGCCAGTGCCTAGCCAGTG
This sequence comes from Zaprionus africanus, assembly GCA_018151435.1. NCBI lineage: Eukaryota > Metazoa > Arthropoda > Insecta > Diptera > Drosophilidae > Zaprionus > Zaprionus africanus. The sequence goes on from JAECXB010002140.1 coordinate 13,751, forward strand.
CCAGTGCCTAGCCAGTGCCTAGCCAGCCAGTGCCTAGCCAGTGCCTAGCCAGTGCCTAGCCAGTGCCTAGCCAGTGCCTAGCCAGTGCCTAGCCAGTGCCTAGCCAGTGCCTAGCCAGTGCCTAGCCAGTGTCTAGCCAGTGTCTAGCCAGTGTCTAGCCAGTGCCTAGCCAGTGCCTAGCCAGTGCCTAGCCAGTGCCTAGCCAGTGTCTAGCCAGTGCCTAGCCAGTGCCTAGCCAGTGTCTAGCCAGTGCCTAGCCAGTGCCTAGCCAGTGCCTAGCCAGTGCCTAGCCAGTGCCTAGCCAGTGCCTAGCCAGTGCCTAGCCAGTGCCTAGCCAGTGCCTAGCCAGTGCCTAGCCAGTGCCTAGCCAGTGCCTAGCCAGTGCCTAGCCAGTGCCTAGCCAGTGCCTAGCCAGTGCCTAGCCAGTGCCTAGCCAGTGCCTAGCCAGTGCCTAGCCAGTGCCTAGCCAGTGCCTAGCCAGTGCCTAGCCAGTGCCTAGCCAGTGCCTAGCCAGTGCCTAGCCAGTGCCTAGCCAGTGCCTAGCCAGTGCTTAGCCAGTGTCTAGCCAGTGTCTAGCCAGTGTCTAGCCAGTGCCTAGCCAGTGCCTTGCCAGTGCCTAGCCAGTGCCTAGCCAGTGTCTAGCCAGTGTCTAGCCAGTGCCTAGCCAGTGTTTAGCCAGTGCCTAGCCAGTGCCTAGCCAGTGCCTAACCAGTGCCTAGCCAGTGCCTAACCAGTGCCTAACCAGTACCTAGCCAGTGCCTAGCCAGTGCCTAGCCAGTGCCTAGCCAGTGCCTAGCCAGTGCCTAGCCAGTGCCTAACCAGTGCCTAGCCAGTGCCTAACCAGTGCCTAGCCAGTGCCTAGCCAGTGCCTAACCAGTGCCTAGCCAGTGCCTAGCCAGTGCCTAGCCAGTGCCTAGCCAGTGCCTAGCCAGTGCCTAGCCAGTGCCTAGCCAGTGCCTAGCCAGTGCCAGTGCCTAGCCAGTGCCTAGCCAGTGCCTAGCCAGTGCCTAGCCAGTGCCTAGCCAGTGCCTAGCCAGTGCCTAGCCAGTGCCTAGCCAGTGTCTAGCCAGTGCCTAGCCAGTGTCTAGCCAGTGCCTAGCCAGTGTCTAGCCAGTGCCTAGCCAGTGCCTAGCCAGTGCCTAGCCAGTGTCTAGCCAGTGTCTAGCCAGTGCCTAGCCAGTGTCTAGCCAGTGCCTAGCCAGTGCCTAACCAGTGCCTAACCAGTGCCTAGCCAGTGCCTAGCCAGTGCCTAACCAGTGCCTAGCCAGTGCCTAGCCAGTGCCTAGCCAGTGCCTAGCCAGTGCCTAACCAGTAGCCAGTGCCTAACCAGTGCCTAGCCAGTGCCTAGCCAGTGCCTAGCCAGTGCCTAACCAGTGCCTAGCCAGTGCCTAGCCAGTGCCTAACCAGTGCCTAGCCAGTGCCTAACCAGTGCCTAGCCAGTGCCTAACCAGTGCCTAGCCAGTGCCTAGCCAGTGTCTAGCCAGTGCCTAGCCAGTGTCTAGCCAGTGCCTAGCCAGTGTCTAGCCAGTGCCTAGCCAGTGTTTAGCCAGTGCCTAGCCAGTGCCTAGCCAGTGCCTAACCAGTGCCTAGCCAGTGCCTAACCAGTGCCTAACCAGTGCCTAGCCAGTGCCTAGCCAGTGCCTAGCCAGTGCCTAGCCAGTGCCTAACCAGTAGCCAGTGCCTAGCCAGTGCCTAACCAGTGCCTAACCAGTGCCTAGCCAGTGTCTAGCCAGTGCCTAGCCAGTGTCTAGCCAGTGCCTAGCCAGTGCCTAGCCAGTGTCTAGCCAGTGCCTAGCCAGTGTCTAGCCAGTGCCTAGCCAGTGCCTAGCCAGTGTCTAGCCAGTGCCTAGCCAGTGTCTAGCCAGTGCCTAGCCAGTGCCTAGCCAGTGTCTAGCCAGAGCCTAGCCAGTGCCTAGCCAGTGCCTAGCCAGTGTCTAGCCAATGTCTAGCCAGTGTCTAGCCAGAGTCTTGCTAGTGCCTAGTCAATGTCTATCCAGTGCCTTGCCAATGTCTAGCCAGTGCCTAGCCAATGTCTAGCCAGTGCCTAGCCAATGTCTAGCCAGTGCCTAGCCAATGTCTATCCAGTGCATAGCGAATGTCTTGCCTGGGTCTAGCAAGTGTCTAGCTAGTGTCTACCCAGTGTCAAGTCTGTGTATATCCTATGTCACGCCTATAATAAGGTTGTGTCTATCCTTAAATAAGCCTGTGTCTGGCCAGTTTTTATCCTGTGTTTTGCCTTTTTCTACCATGTGTTTAGCCTGTGTCTAGCCTGTATCTAGCCTGAATTAAGCCTGTGTCTAGCCAGTGCCTAGCCAGAGTCTAGCCAGTGCCTAGCCAGTGTCTAGTCAGTGCCTAGCCAGTGTCTAGTCAGTGCCTAGCCAGTGTCTAGCCAGTGCCTAGCCAGTGCCTAGCCAGTGCCTAGCCAGTGTCTAGCCAGTGCCTAGCCAGTGCCTAGCCAGTGCCTAGCCAGTGCCTAGCCAGTGCCTAGCCAGTGCCTAGCCAGTGCCTAGCCAGTGCCTAGCCAGTGCCTAGCCAGTGTCTAGCCAGTGCCTAGCCAGTGTCTAGCCAGTGCCTAGCCAGTGCCTAGCCAGTGCCTAGCCAGTGTCTAGCCAGTGCCTAGCCAGTGTCTAGCCAGTGTCTAGCCAGTGCCTAGCCAGTGCCTAGCCAGTGCCTAGCCAGTGTCTAGCCAGTGCCTAGCCAGTGTCTAGCCAGTGCCTAGCCAGTGCCTAGCCAGTGTCTAGCCAGTGCCTAGCCAGTGCCTAGCCAGTGCCTAGCCAGTGTCTAGCCAGTGCCTAGCCAGTGTCTAGCCAGTGCCTAGCCAGTGTCTAGCCAGTGCCTAGCCAGTGCCTAGCCAGTGTCTAGCCAGTGTCTAGCCAGTGTCTGCCTAGCCAGTGTCTAGCCAGTGTCTAGCCAGTGTCTAGCCAGTGTCTAGCCAGTGTCTAGCCAGTGTCTAGCCAGTGCCTAGCCAGTGTCTAGCCAGTGTCTAGCCAGTGCCTAGCCAGTGCCTAGCCAGTGCCTAGCCAGTGCCTAGCCAGTGTCTAGCCAGTGCCTAGCCAGTGCCTAGCCAGTGCCTAGCCAGTGCCTAGCCAGTGCCTAGCCAGTGCCTAGCCAGTGCCTAGCCAGTGTCTAGCCAGTGCCTAGCCAGTGCCTAGCCAGTGCCTAGCCAGTGCCTAGCCAGTGCCTAGCCAGTGTCTAGCCAGTGCCTAGCCAGTGTCTAGCCAGTGCCTAGCCAGTGTCTAGCCAGTGCCTAGCCAGTGCCTAGCCAGTGCCTAGCCATAGCCAGTGCCTAGCCAGTGCCTAGCCAGTGCCTAGCCAGTGTCTAGCCAGTGCCTAGCCAGTGTCTAGCCAGTGCCTAGCCAGTGTCTAGCCAGTGCCTAGCCAGTGTCTATCCAGTGCGTAGCGAATGTCTTGCCTGGGTCTAGCAAGTGTCTAGCTAGTGTCTACCCAGTGTCAAGTCTGTGTATATCCTATGTCACGCCTATAATAAGGTTGTGTCTATCCTTAAATAAGCCTGTGTCTGGCCAGTTTTTATCCTGTGTTTTGCCTTTTCTACCATGTGTTTAGCCTGTGTCTAGCCTGTATCTAGCCTGAATTAAGCCTGTGTCTAGCCAGTGCCTAGCCAGTGTCTAGCCAGTGCCTAGCCAGTGTCTAGCCAGTGCCTAGCCAGTGTCTAGCCAGTGCCTAGCCAGTGTCTAGCCAGTGCCTAGCCAGTGCCTAGCCAGTGCCTAGCCAGTGCCTAGCCAGTGCCTATCCAGTGCCTAGCCAGTGCCTAGCCAGTGCCTAGCCAGTGCCTAGCCAGTGCCTAGCCAGTGCCTAGCCAGTGCCTAGCCAGTGTCTAGCCAGTGCCTAGCCAGTGTCTAGCCAGTGCCTAGCCAGTGTCTAGCCAGTGCCTAACCAGTGCCTAGCCAGTGCCTAGCCAGTGCCTAGCCAGTGCCTAGCCAGTGCCTAGCCAGTGCCTAGCCAGTGCCTAGCCAGTGCCTAGCCAGTGCCTAACCAGTGCCTAGCCAGTGTCTAGCCAGTGTCTAGCCAGTGCCTAGCCAGTGTCTAGCCAGTGTCTAGCCAGTGTCTAGCCAGTGCCTAGCCAGTGTCTAGCCAGTGTCTAGCCAGTGTGCCTAGCCAGTGCCTAGCCAGTGTCTAGCCAGTGCCTAGCCAGTGTCTAGCCAGTGCCTAGCCAGTGTCTAGCCAGTGTCTAGCCAGTGCCAGTGCCTAGCCAGTGTCTAGCCAGTGCCTAGCCAATGTCTAGCCAGTGCCTAGCCAATGTCTAGCCAGTGCCTAGCCAATGTCTAGCCAGTGCCTAGCCAATGTCTATACAGTGCGTAGCGAATGTCTTGCCTGGGTCTAGCAAGTGTCAAGCTAGTGTCTACCCAGTGTCAAGTCTGTGTATATCCTATGTCACGCCTATAATAAGGTTATTTCTATCCTTAAATAAGCCTGTGTCTGGCCAGTTTTTATCCTGTGTTTTGCCTTTTCTTCCATGTGTTTAGCCTGTGTCTAGCCTGTGTCTAGCCTGAATTAAGCCTGTGTCTAGCCAGTGCCTAGCCAGTGCCTAACCAGTGCCTAGCCAGTGCCTAACCAGTGCCTAACCAGTACCTAGCCAGTGCCTAGCCAGTGCCTAACCAGTGCCTAGCCAGTGCCTAGCCAGTGCCTAGCCAGTGCCTAACCAGTGCCTAGCCAGTGCCTAGCCAGTGCCTAGCCAGTGCCTAACCAGTGCCTAGCCAGTGTCTAACCAGTGCCTAGCCAGTGTCTAGCCAGTGCCTAGCCAGTGTCTAGCCAGTGCCTAGCCAGTGTCTAGCCAGTGCCTAGCCAGTGCCTAGCCAGTGCCTAGCCAGTGCCTAGCCAGTGTCTAGCCAGTGTCTAGCCAGTGTCTAGCCAGTGCCTAGCCAGTGCCTAGCCAGTGCCTAGCCAGTGCCTAGCCAGTGCCTAGCCAGTGCCTAGCCAGTGCCTAGCCAGAGTCAAGCCTGTGTCTTGCAAGTGTCTAGCCAGTGTCTTGCTAGTGCCTAACCAATGTCTAGCCAGTGTCTAGCTAGTGCCTAGCCAATGTCTAGCCAGTGCCTAGCCAATGTCTAGCCAGTGCCTAGCCAATGTCTAGCCAGTGCCTAGCCAGTGTCTAGCCAGTGCCTAGCCAATGTCTAGCCAGTGCCTAGCCAATGTCTAGCCAGTGCCTAGCCAATGTCTAGCCAGTGCCTAGCCAATGTCTAGCCAGTGCCTAGCCAATGTCTATCCAGTGCGTAGCGAATGTCTTGCCTGGGTCTAGCAAGTGTCTAGCTAGTGTCTACCCAGTGTCAAGTCTGTGTATATCCTATGTCACGCATATAATAAGGTTGTGTCTATCCTTAAATAAGCCTGTGTCTGGCCAGTTTTTATCCTGTGTTTTGCCTTTTTCTACCATGTGTTTAGCCTGTGTCTAGCCTGTATCTAGCCTGAATTAAGCCTGTGTCTAGCCAGTGCCTAGCCAGTGTCTAGCCAGTGCCTAGCCAGAGTCTAGCCAGTGCCTAGCCAGTGCCTAGCCAGTGTCTAGCCAGTGCCTAGCCAGTGTCTAGCCAGTGCCTAGCCAGTGTCTAGCCAGTGCCTAGCCAGTGTCTAGCCAGTGCCTAGCCAGTGCCTAGCCAGTGCCTAGCCAGTGCCTAGCCAGTGCCTAGCCAGTGCCTAGCCAGTGCCTAGCCAGTGTCTAGCCAGTGCCTAGCCAGTGCCTAGCCAGTGTCTAGCCAGTGTCTAGCCAGTGCCTAGCCAGTGTCTAGCCAGTGTCTAGCCAGTGCCAAGCCAGTGCCTAGCCAGTGTCTAGCCAGTGTCTAGCCAGTGCCTAGCCAGTGCCTAGCCAGTGTCTAGCCAGTGCCTAGCCAGTGCCTAGCCAGTGCCTAGCCAGTGCCTAGCCAGTGCCTGCCAGCCAGTGCCTAGCCAGTGCCTAGCCAGTGCCTAGCCAGTGCCTAGCCAGTGTCAGCCAGTGCCTAGCCAGTGCCTAGCCAGTGCCTAGCCAGTGTCTAGCCAGTGTCTAGCCAGTGTCTAGCCAGTGTCCAGCCAGTCTAGCCAGTGTCTAGCCAGTGCCTAGCCAGTGTCTAGCCAGTGTCTAGCCAGTGTCTAGCCAGTGTCTAGCCAGTGTCTAGCCAGTGTCTAGCCAGTGCCTAGCCAGTGTCTAGCCAGTGCCTAGCCAGTGCCTAGCCAGTGCCTAGCCAGTGCCTAGCCAGTGCCTAGCCAGTGTCTAGCCAGTGTCTAGCCAGTGTCTAGCCAGTGTCTAGCCAGTGTCTAGCCAGTGCCTAGCCAATGTCTAGCTAGTGCCTAGTTAATGTCTAGCCAGTGCCTGGCCAATGTCTAGCCAGTGCCTAGCCAATGTCTATACAGTGCGTAGCGAATGTCTTGCCTGGGTCTAGCAAGTGTCAAGCTAGTGTCTACCCAGTGTCAAGTCTGTGTATATCCTATGTCACGCCTATAATAAGGTTGTTTCTATCCTTAAATAAGCCTGTGTCTGGCCAGTTTTTATCCTGTGTTTTGCCTTTTCTGCCATGTGTCTAGCCAGTGCCTAGCCAGAGTCTAGCCAGTGCCTAGCCAGTGTCTAGCCAGTGCCTAGCCAGTGTCTAGCCAGTGCCTAGCCAGTGTCTAGCCAGTGCCTAGCCAGTGTCTAGCCAGTGCCTAGCCAGTGCCTAGCCAGTGCCTAGCCAGTGCCTAGCCAGTGCCTAGCCAGTGTCTAGCCAGTGCCTAGCCAGTGCCTAGCCAGTGCCTAGCCAGTGCCTAGCCAGTGCCTAGCCAGTGCCTAGCCAGTGCCTAGCCAGTGCCTAGCCAGTGCCTAGCCAGTGCCTAGCCAGTGTCTAGCCAGTGCCTAGCCAGTGTGCCAGTGCTAGCCAGTGTCTAGCCAGTGCCTAGCCAGTGCCTAACCAGTGCCTAGCCAGTGCCTAACCAGTGCCTAGCCAGTGCCTAACCAGTGCCTAGCCAGTGCCTAGCCAGTGCCTAGCCAGTGCCTAGCCAGTGCCTAGCCAGTGTCTAGCCAGTGCCTAGCCAGTGCCTAGCCAGTGCCTAGCCAGTGCCTAGCCAGTGCCTAGCCAGTGTCTAGCCAGTGTCTAGCCAGTGTCTAGCCAGTGTCTAGCCAGTGTCTAGCCAGTGTCTAGCCAGTGCCTAGCCAGTGTCTAGCCAGTGCCTAGCCAGTGCCTAGCCAGTGCCTAGCCAGTGTCTAGCCAGTGCCTAGCCAGTGTCTAGCCAGTGCCTAGCCAGTGTCTAGCCAGTGTCTAGCCAATGTCTATCCAGTGCGTAGCGAATGTCTTGCCTGGGTCTAGCAAGTGTCTAGCTAGTGTCTACCCAGTGTCAAGTCTGTGTATATCCTATGTCACGCCTATAATAAGGTTGTGTCTATCCTTAAATAAGCCTGTGTCTGGCCAGTTTTTATCCTGTGTTTTGCCTGTTTCTACCATGTGTTTAGCCTGTGTCTAGCCTGTATCTAGCCTGAATTAAGCCTGTGTCTAGCCAGTGCCTAGCCAGTGTCTAGCCAGTGCCTAGCCAGTGTCTAGCCAGTGCCTAGCCAGTGTCTAGCCAGTGCCTAGCCAGTGCCTAGCCAGTGCCTAGCCAGTGTCTAGCCAGTGCCTAGCCAGTGTCTAGCCAGTGCCTAGCCAGTGCCTAGCCAGTGTCTAGCCAGTGCCTAGCCAGTGTCTAGCCAGTGCCTAGCCAGTGCTAGCCAGTGCTAGCCAGTGCCTAGCCAGTGCCTAGCCAGTGGCTCTAGCCAGTGTCTAGCCAGTGCCTAGCCAGTGTCTAGCCAGTGCCTAGCCAGTGCCTAGCCAGTGCCTAGCCAGTGCCTAGCCAGTGCCTAGCCAGTGCCTAGCCAGTGCCTAGCCAGTGTCTAGCCAGTGCCTAGCCAGTGCCTAGCCAGTGCCTAGCCAGTGCCTAGCCAGTGCCTAGCCAGTGCCTAGCCAGTGCCTAGCCAGTGTCTAGCCAGTGCCTAGCCAGTGTCTGGCCAGTCCAGTGCCTAGCCAGTGTCTAGCCAGTGCCTAGCCAGTGCCTAGCCAGTGCTAGCCAGTGCCTAGCCAGTGCCTAGCCAGTGTCTAGCCAGTGCCTAGCCAGTGCCTAGCCAGTGCCTAGCCAGTGCCAGTCTAGCCAGTGTGCCTAGCCAGTGTGCCTAGCCAGTGTCTAGCCAGTGCCGCCAGCCAGTGTCTAGCCAGTGCCTAGCCAGTGCTTCTAGCCAGTGCCTAGCCAGTGTCCTAGCCAGTGCCTAGCCAGTGCCTAGCCAGTTAGTGTCTAGCCAGTGCCTAGCCAGTGCCTAGCCAGTGTCTAGCCAGTGCCTAGCCAGTGTCTAGCCAGTGCCTAGCCAGTGTCTAGCCAGTGCCTGTCTAGCCAGTGCAAAGCCAGTGTCTAGCCAGTGCCAAACCAGTGCCTAGCCAGTGCCTAGCCAGTGTCTAACCAGTGCCTAGCCAGTGTCTAGCCAGTGCCTAGCCAGTGTCTAGCCAGTGCCTAGCCAGAGCCAGTCTAGCCAGTGCCAGTGCCTAGCCAGTGCCTAGCCAGTGCCAGTGCCAAACCAGCCAGTGCCTAGCCATGTGCCTAGCCAGTGCCTAGCCAGTGCCTAGCCAGTGCCAGCCAAGCCAGCCAGTGCTAGCCAGTGCCAAGCCAGTGTCTAGCCAGTGCCTAGCCAGTGTCTAGCCAGTGCCTAGCCAGTGTCTAGCCAGTGCCTAGCCAGTCTAGCCAGTGCCTAGCCAGTGTCTAGCCAGTGCATAGCCAGTGTCTAGCCAGTGCCAAACCAGTGCCTAGCCAGTGCCTAGCCAGTGTCTAGCCAGTGCCTAGCCAGTGTCTAGCCAGTGCCTAGCCAGTGTCTAGCCAGTGCCTAGCCAGTGTCTAGCCAGTGCCTAGCCAGTGCCTAGCCAGTGTCTAGCCAGTGTCTAGCCAGTGCCTAGCCAGTGTCTAGCCAGTGTCTAGCCAGTGTCTAGCCAGTGTCTAGCCAGTGTCTAGCCAGTGCCTAGCCAGTGTCTAGCCAGTGTCTAGCCAGTGTCTAGCCAGTGTCTAGCCAGTGTCTAGCCAGTGTCTAGCCAGTGCCTAGCCAGTGTCTAGCCAGTGCCTAGCCAGTGCCTAGCCAGTGCCTAGCCAGTGCCTAGCCAGTGCCTAGCCAGTGCCTAGCCAGTGCCTAGCCAGTGCCTAGCCAGTGTCCAGCCAGTGCCTAGCCAGTGTCTAGCCAGTGTCTAGCCAGTGCCTAGCCAGTGCCTAGCCAGTGCCTAGCCAGTGCCTAGCCAGTGCCTAGCCAGTGTCTAGCCAGTGCCTAGCCAGTGCCTAGCCAGTGTCTAGCCAGTGCCTAGCCAGTGTCTAGCCAGTGCCTAGCCAGTGCCTAGCCAGTGTCTAGCCAGTGCCTAGCCAGTGTCTAGCCAGTGCCTAGCCAGTGCCTAGCCAGTGCCTAGCCAGTGCCTAGCCAGTGCCTAGCCAGTGCCTAGCCAGTGCCTAGCCAGTGCCTAGCCAGTGCCTAGCCAGTGCCTAGCCAGTGCCTAGCCAGTGCCTAGCCAGTGCCTAGCCAGTGCCTAGCCAGTGCCTAGCCAGTGCCTAGCCAGTGCCTAGCTAGTGCCTAGCCAGTGAGCCAGTCTAGTGCCCAGCCAGTGCCTAGCCAGTGCCTAGCCAGTGCCTAGCCAGTGCCTAGCCAGTGCCTAGCCAGTGCCTAGCCAGTGCCTAGCCAGTGTCTAGCCAGTGCCTAGCCAGTGCCTAGCCAGTGCCTAGCCAGTGCCCAGCCAGTGCCTAGCCAGTGCCTAGCCAGTGTCTAGCCAGTGCCTAGCCAGTGCCTAGCCAGTGCCTAGCCAGTGCCTAGCCAGTGCCTAGCCAGTGCCTAGCCAGTGCCTAGCCAGTGCCTAGCCAGTGCCTAGCCAGTGCCTAGCCAGTGTCTAGCCAGTGCCTAGCCAGTGCCTAGCCAGTGCCTAGCCAGTGTCTAGCCAGTGCCTAGCCAGTGCCTAGCCAGTGTCTAGCCAGTGCCTAGCCAGTGTCTAGCCAGTGCCTAGCCAGTGTCTAGCCAGTGTCTAGCCAGTGCCTAGCCAGTGTCTAGCCAGTGCCTAGCCAGTGTCTAGCCAGTGCCTAGCCTAGCCAGTGCCTAACCAGTGCCCAGCCAGTGTCTAGCCAGTGCCTAGCCAGTGTCAAGCCAGTGCCAAACCAGTGCCTAGCCAGTGCGTAGCCAGTCTCTAGCCAGTGCCTAGCCAGTGTCTAGCCAGTGCCTAGCCAGTGCCTAGCCAGTGTCTAGCCAGTGCCTAGCCAGTGCCTAGCCAGTGTCTAGCCAGTGCCTAGCCAGTGTCTAGCCAGTGCCTAGCCAGAGTCTAGCCAGTGCAAAGCCAGTGTCTAGCCAGTGCCAAACCAGTGCCTAGCCAGTGCCGTGCCAGTGTCTAGCCGGTGTCCAGCCAGTGTCTAGTCAGTGTCTAGCCAGTGTCTAGCCAGTGTCTAGCCAGTGTCTAGCCAGTGCCTAGCCAGTGTCTAGCCAGTGTCTAGCCAGTGCCTAGCCAGTGTCTAGCCTGTAGCCAGTGCCTAGCCAGTGCCTAGCCAGTGCCTAGCCAGTGCCTAGCCAGTGTCTAGCCAGTGCCTGGCTAGTGTCTAGCCAGTGTCTAGCCAGTGTCTAGCCAGTGTCTAGCCAGTGTCTAGCCAGTGTCTAGCCAGTGTCTAGCCAGTGTCTAGCCAGTGTCTAGCCAGTGTCTAGCCAGTGTCTAGCCAGTGTCTAGCCAGTGTCTAGCCAGTGTCTAGCCAGTGTCTAGCCAGTGTCTAGCCAGTGTCTAGCCAGTGCCTAGCCAGAGTCTTGCCTGTGCCTAACCAGTGCCTAGCCAGTGCCTAGCCAGTGCCTAGCCAGTGCCTAGCCAGTGCCTAGCCAGTGCCTAGCCAGTGCCTAGCCAGTGCCTAGCCAGTGCCTAGCCAGTGCCTAGCCAGTGCCTAGCCAGTGCCTGAACCAGTGCCTTGCCAGTGCCTAGCTAGTGCCCAGCCAGCCAGTGCCTAGCCAGTGCCTAGCCAGTGCCTAGCCAGTGTCTAGCCAGTGCCTAGCCAGTGTCTAGCCAGTGCCTAGCCAGTGCCTAGCCAGTGCCTAGCCAGTGCCTAGCCAGTGTCTAGCCAGTGCCTAGCCAGTGCCTAGCCAGTGCCTAGCCAGTGCCTAGCCAGGTGCTAGCCAGTTAACCAGTGCCTAGCCAGTGCCTAGCCAGTGCCTAGCCAGTGCCTAGCCAGTGCCTGCCAGTGTCTAGCCAGTGTCTAGCCAGTGCCTAGCCAGTGCCTAGCCAGTGCCTAGGCCAGTGTCTAGCCAGTGCCTAGCCAGTGCCTAGCCAGTGCCTAGCCAGTGCCTAGCCAGTGCCTAGCCAGTGTCTAGCCAGTGTCTAGCCAGTGCCTAGCCAGTGTCCTAGCCAGTGCCTAGCCAGTGTCTTAGCCAGTGTCTAGCCAGTGTCTAGCCAGTGTCTAGCCAGTGTCTAGCCAGTGCCTAGCCAGTGTCTAGCCAGTGCCTAGCCAGTGTCTAGCCAGTGCCTAACCAGTGCCTAGCCAGTGTCTAGCCAGTGCCATGGTGCCTAGCCAGTGTCTAGCCAGTGTCCTAGCCAGTGTCTAGCCAGTGTCTAGCCAGTGCCTAGCCAGTGTGCCAGCCAGCCAGTGCCTGGCTGGTGCCTGTGTCTAGCCAGTGCCTGGCCAGTGCCTAGCCAGTGCCAGTGCCTGGTGCCTGGCAGTGCCTGCAGTGCCTGGCCAGTGCCTAGCCAGCCTAGCCAGTGCCTAGCCAGTGCCTAGCCAGTGCCTAGCCAGTGCCTAGCCAGTGCCTAGCCAGTGCCTAGCCAGTGCCTAGCCAGTGCCTAGCCAGTGCCTAGCCAGTGCCTAGCCAGTGTCTAGCCAGTGCCTAGCCAGTGCCTAGCCAGTGCCTAGCCAGTGCCCAGCCAGTGCCTAGCCAGTGCCTAGCCAGTGCCTAGCCAGTGCCTAGCCAGTGCCTAGCCAGTGCCTAGCCAGTGCCTAGCCAGTGCCTAGCCAGTGCCTAGCCAGTGCCTAGCCAGTGCCTAGCCAGTGCCTAGCCAGTGTCTAGCCAGTGCCTAGCCAGTGCCTAGCCAGTGCCTAGCCAGTGCCTAGCCAGTGCCTAGCCAGTGCCTAGCCAGTGCCTAGCCAGTGCCTAGCCAGTGCCTAGCCAGTGCCTAGCCAGTGCCTAGCCAGTGCCTAGCCAGTGCCTAGCCAGTGCCTAGCCAGTGCCTAGCCAGTGTCTAGCCAGTGCCTAGCCAGTGCCTAGCCAGTGTCTAGCCAGTGCCTAGCCAGTGCCTAGCCAGTGCCTAGCCAGTGCCTAGCCAGTGCCTAGCCAGTGCCTAGCCAGTGCCTAGCCAGTGCCTAGCCAGTGCCTAGCCAGTGCCTAGCCAGTGCCTAGCCAGTGCCTAGCCAGTGCCTAGCCAGTGCCTAGCCAGTGCCTAGCCAGTGCCTAGCCAGTGCCTAGCCAGTGCCTAGCCAGTGCCTAGCCAGTGTCTAGCCAGTGCCTAGCCAGTGTCCTAGCCAGTGTCTAGCCAGTGCCTAGCCAGTGTCTAGCCAGTGCCTAGCCAGTGCCTAGCCAGTGCCTAGCCAGTGCCTAGCCAGTGCCTAGCCAGTGCCTAGCCAGTGTCTAGCCAGTGCCTAGCCAGTGCCTAGCCAGTGCCTAGCCAGTGCCTAGCCAGTGCCTAGCCAGTGCCTAGCCAGTGTCTAGCCAGTGTCTAGCCAGTGCCTAGCCAGTGCCTAGCCAGTGCCTAGCCAGTGCCTAGCCAGTGCCTAGCCAGTGTCTAGCCAGTGCCTAGCCAGTGTCTAGCCAGTGCCTAGCCAGTGCCTAGCCAGTGCCTAGCCAGTGCCTAGCCAGTGCCTAGCCAGTGCCTAGCCAGTGTCTTAGCCAGTGCCTAGCCAGTGCCTAGCCAGTGCCTAGCCAGTGCCTAGCCAGTGCCTAGCCAGTGCCTAGCCAGTGCCTAGCCAGTGCCTAGCCAGTGCCCTAGCCAGTGCCTAGCCAGTGCCTAGCCAGTGCCTAGCCAGTGCCTAGCCAGTGCCTAGCCAGTGCCTAGCCAGTGCCTAGCCAGTGCCTAGCCAGTGCCTAGCCAGTGCCTAGCCAGTGCCTAGCCAGTGCCTAGCCAGTGCCTAGCCAGTGCCTAGCCAGTGCCTAGCCAGTGTCTAGCCAGTGCCTAGCCAGTGCCTAGCCAGTGCCTAGCCAGTGCCTAGCCAGTGCCTAGCCAGTGCCTAGCCAGTGCCTAGCCAGTGCCTAGCCAGTGCCTAGCCAGTGCCTAGCCAGTGTCTAGCCAGTGCCTAGCCAGTGCCTAGCCAGTGCCTAGCCAGTGTCCTAGCCAGTGCCTAGCCAGTGTCTAGCCAGTGTCTAGCCAGTGTCTAGCCAGTGCCTAGCCAGTGTCTAGCCAGTGCCTAGCCAGTGTCTAGCCAGTGCCTAGCCAGTGTCTAGCCAGTGCCTAGCCAGTGCCTAGCCAGTGCAGTGCCAAGCCTAGCCAGTGTCTAGCCAGTGCCTAGCCAGTGCCTAGCCAGTGTCTAGCCAGTGCCTAGCCAGTGCCTGGCCAGTGTCTAGCCCTAGCCAGCCAGTGCCTAGCCAGTGCCAGTGTCTAGCCAGTGTCCAGCCAGTGCCTAGCCAGTGTCGCCAGTGTCCAGCCAGTGTCTAGCCAGTGTCTAGCCAGTGCCTAGCCAGTGCCTAGCCAGTGCCTAGCCAGTGCCTAGCCAGTGCCTAGCCAGTGCCTAGCCAGTGCCTAGCCAGTGCCTAGCCAGTGCCTAGCCAGTGCCTAGCCAGTGCCTAGCCAGTGCCTAGCCAGTGCCTAGCCAGTGCCTCAGCCAGTGCCTAGCCAGTGCCTAGCCAGTGCCTAGCCAGTGCCTAGCCAGTGCCTAGCCAGTGCCTAGCCAGTGCCTAGCCAGTGCCTAGCCAGTGCCTAGCCAGTGCCTAGCCAGTGCCTAGCCAGTGCCTAGCCAGTGCCTAGCCAGTGCCTAGCCAGTGCCTAGCCAGTGTCTAGCCAGTGTCCAGCCAGTGTCCAGCCAGTGTCTAGCCAGTGTCTAGCCAGTGCCTAGCCAGTGCCTAGCCAGTGCCTAGCCAGTGCCTAGCCAGTGCCTAGCCAGTGCCTAGCCAGTGCCTAGCCAGTGTCTAGCCAGTGCCTAACCAGTGCCTAGCCAGTGCCTAGCCAGTGCCTAGCCAGTGTCTAGCCAGTGCCTAGCCAGTGCCTAGCCAGTGTCTAGCCAGTGCCTAGCCAGTGCCTAGCCAGTGCCTAGCCAGTGCCTAGCCAGTGCCTAGCCAGTGCCTAGCCAGTGCCTAGCCAGTGCCTAGCCAGTGTCTAGCCAGTGCCTAGCCAGTGCCTAGCCAGTGTCTAGCCAGTGTCTAGCCAGTGCCTAGCCAGTGCCTAGCCAGTGCCTAGCCAGTGCCTAGCCAGTGCCTAGCCAGTGCCTAGCCAGTGCCTAGCCAGTGTCTAGCCAGTGCCTAGCCAGTGTCTAGCCAGTGCCTAGCCAGTGTCTAGCCAGTGCCTAGCCAGTGCCTAGCCAGTGCCTAGCCAGTGCCTAGCCAGTGCCTAGCCAGTGCCTAGCCAGTGCCTAGCCAGTGCCTAGCCAGTGCCTAGCCAGTGCCTAGCCAGTGCCTAGCCAGTGCCTAGCCAGTGCCTAGCCAGTGCCTAGCCAGTGCCTAGCCAGTGCCTAGCCAGTGCCTAGCCAGTGCCTAGCCAGTGCCTAGCCAGTGCCTAGCCAGTGCTCTAGCCAGTGCCTAGCCAGTGCCTAGCCAGTGTCTAGCCAGTGCCTAGCCAGTGCCTAGCCAGTGCTCTAGCCAGTGCCTAGCCAGTGCCTAGCCAGTGCCTAGCCAGTGCCTAGCCAGTGTCCTAGCCAGTGCCTAGCCAGTGCCTAGCCAGTGCCTAGCCAGTGTCTAGCCAGTGCCTAGCCAGTGTCTAGCCAGTGCCTAGCCAGTGTCCTAGCCAGTGCCTAGCCAGTGCCTAGCCAGTGCCTAGCCAGTGTCTAGCCAGTGCCTAGCCAGTGCCTAGCCAGTGTCTAGCCAGTGCCTAGCCAGTGCCTAGCCAGTGCCTAGCCAGTGCCTAGCCAGTGCCTAGCCAGTGCCCAGCCAGTGCCTAGCCAGTGTCTAGCCAGTGCCTAGCCAGTGCCTAGCCAGTGCCTAGCCAGTGCCTAGCCAGTGCCTAGCCAGTGCCTAGCCAGTGCCTAGCCAGTGCCTAGCCAGTGCCTAGCCAGTGTCCAGCCAGTGCCTAGCCAGTGCCTAGCCAGTGCCTAGCCAGTGCCTAGCCAGTGCCTAGCCAGTGCCTAGCCAGTGCCTAGCCAGTGCCTAGCCAGTGTCTAGCCAGTGCCTAGCCAGTGTCTAGCCAGTGTCTAGCCAGTGTCTAGCCAGTGCCTAGCCAGTGTCTAGCCAGTGCCTAGCCAGTGTCTAGCCAGTGCCTAGCCAGTGTCTAGCCAGTGCCTAGCCAGTGCCTAGCCAGTGCCTAGCCAGTGCCTAGCCAGTGCCTAGCCAGTGTCTAGCCAGTGCCTAGCCAGTGTCTAGCCAGTGTCTAGCCAGTGTCTAGCCAGTGCCTAGCCAGTGCCTAGCCAGTGTCTAGCCAGTGCCTAGCCAGTGCCTAGCCAGTGCCTAGCCAGTGCCTAGCCAGTGCCTAGCCAGTGTCTAGCCAGTGCCTAGCCAGTGTCTAGCCAGTGCCTAGCCAGTGCCTAGCCAGTGCCTAGCCAGTGTCTAGCCAGTGCCTAGCCAGTGTCTAGCCAGTGCCTAGCCAGTGTCTAGCCAGTGCCTAGCCAGTGCCTAGCCAGTGTCTAGCCAGTGCCTAGCCAGTGTCTAGCCAGTGCCTAGCCAGTGTCTAGCCAGTGCCTAGCCAGTGCCTAGCCAGTGCCTAGCCAGTGCCTAGCCAGTGTCTAGCCAGTGTCTAGCCAGTGCCTAGCCAGTGTCTAGCCAGTGCCTAGCCAGTGCCTAGCCAGTGCCTAGCCAGTGCCTAGCCAGTGCCTAGCCAGTGCCTAGCCAGTGCCTAGCCAGTGCCTAGCCAGTGCCTAGCCAGTGCCTAGCCAGTGCCTAGCCAGTGCCTAGCCAGTGCCTAGCCAGTGTCTAGCCAGTGCCTAGCCAGTGTCTAGCCAGTGCCTAGCCAGTGTCTAGCCAGTGCCTAGCCAGTGTCTAGCCAGTGCCTAGCCAGTGCCTAGCCAGTGCCTAGCCAGTGCCTAGCCAGTGCCTAGCCAGTGCCTAGCCAGTGCCTAGCCAGTGCCTAGCCAGTGCCTAGCCAGTGCCTAGCCAGTGCCTAGCCAGTGCCTAGCCAGTGCCTAGCCAGTGCCTAGCCAGTGTCTAGCCAGTGCCTAGCCAGTGCCTAGCCAGTGCCTAGCCAGTGTCTAGCCAGTGCCTAGCCAGTGTCTAGCCAGTGTCTAGCCAGTGTCTAGCCAGTGTCTAGCCAGTGTCTAGCCAGTGTCTAGCCAGTGTCTAGCCAGTGTCTAGCCAGTGTCTAGCCAGTGTGCCTAGCCAGTGTCTAGCCAGTGCCTAGCCAGTGTCTAGCCAGTGCCTAACCAGTGCCTAGCCAGTGTCTAGCCAGTGCCTAGCCAGTGCCTAGCCAGTGCCTAGCCAGTGTCTAGCCAGTGCCTAGCCAGTGTCTAGCCAGTGCCTAGCCAGTGTCTAGCCAGTGCCTAGCCAGTGTCTAGCCAGTGTCTAGCCAGTGTCTAGCCAGTGCCTAGCCAGTGCCTAGCCAGTGCCTAGCCAGTGCCTAGCCAGTGCCTAGCCAGTGCCAGTGCCTAGCCAGTGCCTAGCCAGTGCCTAGCCAGTGCCTAGCCAGTGCCTAGCCAGTGTCTAGCCAGTGCCTAGCCAGTGTCTAGCCAGTGTCTAGCCAGTGTCTAGCCAGTGCCTAGCCAGTGTCTAGCCAGTGCCTAGCCAGTGCCTAGCCAGTGTCTAGCCAGTGCCTAGCCAGTGCCTAGCCAGTGCCTAGCCAGTGCCTAGCCAGTGCCTAGCCAGTGCCTAGCCAGTGCCAGTGCCTAGCCAGTGCCTAGCCAGTGCCTAGCCAGTGCCTAGCCAGTGCCTAGCCAGTGCCTAGCCAGTGCCTAGCCAGTGCCTAGCCAGTGCCTAGCCAGTGCCTAGCCAGTGCCTAGCCAGTGCCTAGCCAGTGCCTAGCCAGTGTCTAGCCAGTGCCTAGCCAGTGTCTAGCCAGTGTCTAGCCAGTGTCTAGCCAGTGCCTAGCCAGTGTCTAGCCAGTGCCTAGCCAGTGCCTAGCCAGTGTCTAGCCAGTGCCTAGCCAGTGTCTAGCCAGTGTCTAGCCAGTGCCTAGCCAGTGCCTAGCCAGTGTCTAGCCAGTGCCTAGCCAGTGTCTAGCCAGTGCCTAGCCAGTGTCTAGCCAGTGCCTAGCCAGTGCCTAGCCAGTGCCAGTGTCTAGCCAGTGCCTAGCCAGTGCCTAGCCAGTGCCTAGCCAGTGCCTAGCCAGTGCCTAGCCAGTGCCTAGCCAGTGTCTAGCCAGTGCCTAGCCAGTGCCTAGCCAGTGCCAGTGCCTAGCCAGTGCCTAGCCAGTGCCTAGCCAGTGCCTAGCCAGTGCCTAGCCAGTGCCTAGCCAGTGCCTAGCCAGTGCCTAGCCAGTGTCTAGCCAGTGCCTAGCCAGTGCCTAGCCAGTGCCTAGCCAGTGTCTAGCCAGTGCCTAGCCAGTGCCTAGCCAGTGCCTAGCCAGTGCCTAGCCAGTGCCTAGCCAGTGTCTAGCCAGTGCCTAGCCAGTGCCTAGCCAGTGCCTAGCCAGTGCCTAGCCAGTGCCTAGCCAGTGCCTAGCCAGTGCCTAGCCAGTGTCTAGCCAGTGCCTAGCCAGTCCAGCCAGTGCCTAGCCAGTGCCTAGCCAGTGCCTAGCCAGTGCCTAGCCAGTGCCTAGCCAGTGCCTAGCCAGTGCCTAGCCAGTGCCTAGCCAGTGCCTAGCCAGTGCCTAGCCAGTGCCTAGCCAGTGCCTAGCCAGTGCCTAGCCAGTGCCTAGCCAGTGCCTAGCCAGTGCCTAGCCAGTGCCTAGCCAGTGCCTAGCCAGTGCCTAGCCAGTGCCTAGCCAGTGCCTAGCCAGTGCCTAGCCAGTGCCTAGCCAGTGCCTAGCCAGTGCCTAGCCAGTGCCTAGCCAGTGCCTAGCCAGTGCCTAGCCAGTGCCTAGCCAGTGCCTAGCCAGTGCCTAGCCAGTGCCTAGCCAGTGCCTAGCCAGTGCCTAGCCAGTGCCTAGCCAGTGCCTAGCCAGTGCCTAGCCAGTGCCTAGCCAGTGCCTAGCCAGTGCCTAGCCAGTGCCAAGCCAGTGCCTAACCAGTGCTCTGCCAGTGCCTAGCTAGTGCTTAGCCAGTGTATAGCCAGTGTCAAGCCAGTGCCTAGCCAGTGTCTAGCCAGTGCCTAGTCAGTGTCTAGCCAGTGTCCAGCCAGTGTCTAGCCAGTGTCCAGCCAGTGTCTAGCCAGTGTCTAGCCAGTGTCCAGCCAGTGCCTAGCCAGTGTCTAGCCAGTGCCTAGCCAGTGTCTAGCCAGTGCCTAGCCAGTGTCTAGCCAGTGCCTAGCCAGTGTCTAGCCAGTGCCTAGCCAGTGTCTAGCCAGTGCCTAGCCAGTGTCTAGCCAGTGCCTAGCCAGTGCCTAGCCAGTGCCTAGCCAGTGCCTAGCCAGTGCCTAGCCAGTGCCTAGCCAGTGCCTAGCCAGTGCCTAGCCAGTGCCTAGCCAGTGCCTAGCCAGTGCCTAGCCAGTGCCTAGCCAGTGCCTAGCCAGTGTCTAGCCAGTGCCTAGCCAGTGCCTAGCCAGTGCCTAGCCAGTGCCTAGCCAGTGCCTGCCAGCCAGTGCCTAGCCAGTGCCTAGCCAGTGCCTAGCCAGTGCCTAGCCAGTGCCTAGCCAGTGCCTAGCCAGTGCCTAGCCAGTGCCTAGCCAGTGCCTAGCCAGTGCTCTAGCCAGTGCCTAGCCAGTGCCTAGCCAGTGCCTAGCCAGTGTCTAGCCAGTGTCTAGCCAGTGCCTAGCCAGTGCCTAGCCAGTGCCTAGCCAGTGTCTAGCCAGCCAGTGCCTAGCCAGTGTCTAGCCAGTGCCTAGCCAGTGCCTAGCCAGTGTCTAGCCAGTGCCTAGCCAGTGTCTAGCCAGTGCCTAGCCAGTGCCTAGCCAGTGCCTAGCCAGTGCCTAGCCAGTGTCTAGCCAGTGTCCTAGCCAGTGTCTAGCCAGTGTCTAGCCAGTGCCTAGCCAGTGCCAGTGTCTAGCCAGTGTCTAGCCAGTGTCTAGCCAGTGTCTAGCCAGTGCCTAGCCAGTGTCTAGCCAGTGCCTAGCCAGTGCCTAGCCAGTGCCTAGCCAGTGTCTAGCCAGTGCCTAGCCAGTGCCTAGCCAGTGTCTAGCCAGTGCCTAGCCAGTGCCTAGCCAGTGCCGGTGTCTAGCCAGTGCCTAGCCAGTGCCTAGCCAGTGTCTAGCCAGTGCCTAGCCAGTGCCTAGCCAGTGTCTAGCCAGTGCCTAGCCAGTGCCTAGCCAGTGCCTAGCCAGTGTCTAGCCAGTGCCTAGCCAGTGTCTAGCCAGTGTCTAGCCAGTGTCTAGCCAGTGTCTAGCCAGTGCCTAGCCAGTGCCTAGCCAGTGCCTAGCCAGTGCCTAGCCAGTGCTCCAGCCAGTGCCTAGCCAGTGTCTAGCCAGTGCCTAGCCAGTGCCTAGCCAGTGCCTAGCCAGTGCCTAGCCAGTGCCTAGCCAGTGCCTAGCCAGTGCCTAGCCAGTGCCTAGCCAGTGCCTAGCCAGTGCCTAGCCAGTGCCTAGCCAGTGTCTAGCCAGTGCCTAGCCAGTGCCTAGCCAGTGCCTAGCCAGTGCCTAGCCAGTGCCTAGCCAGTGCCTAGCCAGTGCCTAGCCAGTGTCTAGCCAGTGCCTAGCCAGTGTCCAGCCAGTGTCTAGCCAGTGCCTAGCCAGTGCCTAGCCAGTGCCTAGCCAGTGCCTAGCCAGTGCCTAGCCAGTGCCTAGCCAGTCTAGCCAGTGCCTAGCCAGTGCCTAGCCAGTGCCTAGCCAGTGCCTAGCCAGTGTCTAGCCAGTGCCTAGCCAGTGTCTAGCCAGTGCCTAGCCAGTGCCTAGCCAGTGCCTAGCCAGTGCCTAGCCAGTGCCCAGCCAGTGCCTAACCAGTGCCTAGCCAGTGCCTAGCCAGTGCCTAGCCAGTGCCTAGCCAGTGCCTAGCCAGTGCCTAGCCAGTGCCTAGCCAGTGCCTAGCCAGTGTCTAGCCAGTGCCTAGCCAGTGTCTAGCCAGTGTCCAGCCAGTGCCTAGCCAGTGTCTAGCCAGTGCCTAGCCAGTGTCTAGCCAGTGTCCAGCCAGTGCCTAGCCAGTGTCCAGCCAGTGCCTAGCCAGTGCCTAGCCAGTGCCTAGCCAGTGCCTAGCCAGTGCCTAGCCAGTGCCTAGCCAGTGCCTAGCCAGTGCCTAGCCAGTCCAGCCAGTCTAGCCAGTGCCTAGCCAGTGTCTAGCCAGTGCCTAGCCAGTGTCTAGCCAGTGCCTAGCCAGTGCCTAGCCAGTGCCTAGCCAGTGTCTAGCCAGTGCCTAGCCAGTGCCTAGCCAGTGCCTAGCCAGTGCCTAGCCAGTGTCTAGCCAGTGCCTAGCCAGTGCCTAGCCAGTGCCTAGCCAGTGCCTAGCCAGTGCCTAGCCAGTGCCTAGCCAGTGCCTAGCCAGTGTCTAGCCAGTGCCTAGCCAGTGTCTAGCCAGTGTCCAGCCAGTGCCTAGCCAGTGCCTAGCCAGTGCCTAGCCAGTGCCTAGCCAGCAGTGCCTAGCCAGTGCCTAGCAGTGCTAGCCAGTGCCCTAGCCAGTGCCTAGCCAGTGCCTAGCCAGTGCCTAGCCAGTGCCTAGCCAGTGTCTAGCCAGTGTCTAGCCAGTGCCTAGCCAGTGCCTAGCCAGTGCCTAGCCAGTGCCTAGCCAGTGCCAAGCTAGTGCCTAGCCAGTGTCTAGCCAGTGCCTAGCCAGTGCCTAGCCAGTGTCTAGCCAGTGCCTAGCCAGTGCCTAGCCAGTGCCTAGCCAGTGTCTAGCCCAGTGCCTAGCCAGTGCCTAGCCAGTGCCTAGCCAGTGTCCAGCCAGTGCCTAGCCAGTGTCTAGCCAGTGCCTAGCCAGTGTCTAGCCAGTGCCTAGCCAGTGTCTAGCCAGTGTCTAGCCAGTGTCTAGCCAGTGCCTAGCCAGTGTCTAGCCAGTGTCCAGCCAGTGTCTAGGCAGTGTCTAGCCAGTGCCTAGCCAGTGCCTAGCCAGTGTCTAGCCAGTGCCTAGCCAGTGCCTAGCCAGTGCCTAGCCAGTGCCTAGCCAGTGCCTAGCCAGTGCCTAGCCAGTGCCTAGCCAGTGCCTAGCCAGTGCCTAGCCAGTGCCTAGCCAGTGCCTAGCCAGTGCCTAGCCAGTGCCTAGCCAGTGCCTAGCCAGTGCCTAGTCAGTGCCTAGCCAGTGCCTAGCCAGTGCCTAGCCAGTGCCTAGCCAGTGCCTAGCCAGTGCCTAGCCAGTGTCTAGCCAGTGCCTAGCCAGTGCCTAGCCAGTGCCTAGCCAGTGCCTAGCCAGTGCCTAGCCAGTGCCTAGCCAGTGCTAGGCAGTGCCTAGCCAGTGCCTAGCCAGTGCCTAGCCAGTGCCTAGCCAGTGCCTAGCCAGTGCCTAGCCAGTGCCTAGCCAGTGCCTAGCCAGTGCCTAGCCAGTGCCTAGCCAGTGCCTAGCCAGTGCCTAGCCAGTGCCTAGCCAGAGCCTAGCCAGTGCCTAGCCAGTGCCTAGCCAGTGCCTAGCCAGTGCCTAGCCAGTGCCTAGCCAGTGCCTAGCCAGTGCCTAGCCAGTGCCTAGCCAGTGCCTAGCCAGTGCCTAGCCAGTGCCTAGCCAGTGCCTAGCCAGTGCCTAGCCAGTGTCTAGCCAGTGCCTAGCCAGTGCCTAGCCAGTGTCTAGCCAGTGTCTAGCCAGTGTCTAGCCAGTGTCTAGCCAGTGTCTAGCTCAGTGCCTAGTCAGTGCCTAGTCAGTGCCTAGCCAGTGTCCCAGTGTCTAGCCAGTGCCCAGCCAGTGTCTAGCCAGTGTCTAGCCAGTGTCTAGCCAGTGCCTAGCCAGTGTCTAGCCAGTGCCTAGCCAGTGCCTAGCCAGTGCCTAGCCAGTGCCTAGCCAGTGTCTAGCCAGTGCCTAGCCAGTGCCTAGCCAGTGCCTAGCCAGTGTCTAGCCAGTGCCTAGCCAGTGTCTAGCCAGTGCCTAGCCAGTGTCTAGCCAGTGCCCAGCCAGTGCCTAGCCAGTGTCTAGCCAGTGTCCAGCCAGTGCCTAGCCAGTGTCTAGCCAGTGCCTAGCCAGTGTCTAGCCAGTGCCTAGCCAGTGTCTAGCCAGTGTCTAGCCAGTGCCTAGCCAGTGCCTAGCCAGTGCCTAGCCAGTGCCTAGCCAGTGTCTAGCCAGTGCCAGCCAGTGCCTAGCCAGTGTCTAGCCAGTGTCCAGCCAGTGCCTAGCCAGTGTCTAGCCAGTGTCTAGCCAGTGCCTAGCCAGTGCCTAGCCAGTGTCTAGCCAGTGTCTAGCCAGTGCCTAGCCAGTGTCTAGCCAGTGCCTAGCCAGTGCCTAGCCAGTGCCTGGCCAGTGCCTAGCCAGTGTCTAGCCAGTGCCTAGCCAGTGCCTAGCCAGTGCCTAGCCAGTGCCTAGCCAGTGCCTAGCCAGTGCCTAGCCAGTGCCTAGCCAGTGCCTAGCCAGTGCCTAGCCAGTGCCTAGCCAGTGCCTAGCCAGTGCCTAGCCAGTGCCTAGCCAGTGCCTAGCCAGTGCCTAGCCAGTGCCTAGCCAGTGTCTAGCCAGTGTCTAGCCAGTGCCTAGCCAGTGTCTAGCCAGTGCCTAGCCAGTGTCTAGCCAGTGCCCAGCCAGTGTCTAGCCAGTGCCTAGCCAGTGCCTAACCAGTGCCTAGCCAGTGTCTAGCCAGTGCCTAGCCAGTGTCTAGCCAGTGCCTAGCCAGTGCCTAGCCAGTGCCTAGCCAGTGCCTAGCCAGTGCCTAGCCAGTGTCTAGCCAGTGCCTAGCCAGTGTCTAGCCAGTGTCTAGCCAGTGCCTAGCCAGTGTCTAGCCAGTGCCTAGCCAGTGTCTAGCCAGTGCCTAACCAGTGCCTAGCCAGTGCCTAGCCAGTGCCTAGCCAGTGCCTAGCCAGTGCCTAGCCAGTGCCTAGCCAGTGCCTAGCCAGTGCCTAGCCAGTGCCTAGCCAGTGCCTAGCCAGTGCCTAGCCAGTGCCTAGCCAGTGCCTAGTCAGTGTCTAGCCAGTGCCTAGCCAGTGCCTAGCCAGTGCCTAGCCAGTGCCTAGCCAGTGCCAGCCAGTGCCTAGCCAGTGCCTAGCTAGTGCCTAGCCAGTGTCTAGCCAGTGCCAGCCAGTGCCTAGCCAGTGTCTAGCCAGTGCCTAGCCAGTGCCTAGCCAGTGCCTAACCAGTGCCTAACCAGTGCCTTGGCTCAGTGTCTAGCCAGTGTCTAGCCAGTGTCTAGCCAGTGCCTAGCCAGTGTCTAGCCAGTGCCTAGCCAGTGTCTAGCCAGTGTCTAGCCAGTGCAACCAGTGCCTAGCCAGTGCCTAGCCAGTGCCTAGCCAGTGTCTAGCCAGTGCCTAGCCAGTGTCTAGCCAGTGCCTAGCCAGTGTCTAGCCAGTGCCTAGCCAGTGTCTAGCCAGTGCCTAGCCAGTGTCTAGCCAGTGCCTAACCAGTGCCTAGCCAGTGCCTAGCCAGTGTCTAGCCAGTGCCTAGCCAGTGTCTAGCCAGTGCCTAACCAGTGCCTAGCCAGTGCCTAGCCAGTGCCTAGCCAGTGCCTAGCCAGTGCCTAGCCAGTGCCTAGCCAGTGCCTAGCCAGTGCCTAGCCAGTGTCTAGCCAGTGTCTAGCCAGTGTCTAGCCAGTGTCTAGCCAGTGTCTAGCCAGTGTCTAGCCAGTGTCTAGCCAGTGTCTGGCCAGTGTCTAGCCAGTGCCTAGCCAGAGTCTAGCCAGTGCCTAGCCAGTGCCTAACCAGTGCCTAGCCAGTGCCTAGCCAGTGCCTAGCCAGTGCCTAGCCAGTGCCAGCCAGTGCCTAGCCAGTGCCCTAGCCAGTGCCTAGCCAGTGCCTAGCCAGTGTCTAGCCAGTGTCTAGCCAGTGCCTAGCCAGTGTCTAGCCAGTGTCTAGCCAGTGTCTAGCCAGTGTCTAGCCAGTGTCTAGCCAGTGCTAGCCAGTGCCTAGCCAGTGTCTAGCCAGTGCCTAGCCAGTGCCTAGCCAGTGCTTTAGCCAGTGCCTAACCAGTGCCTAGCCAGTGCCTAGCCAGTGCCTAGCCAGTGCCTAGCCAGTGTCTAGCCAGTGTCTAGCCAGTGTCTAGCCAGTGTCTAGCCAGTGCCTAGCCAGTGTCTAGCCAGTGCCTAGTCAGTGTCTAGCCAGTGTCCAGCCAGTGCCTAGCCAGTGTCCAGCCAGTGCCTAGCCAGTGTCTAGCCAGTGCCTAGCCAGTGTCTAGCCAGTGTCTAGCCAGTGCCTAGCCAGTGTCTAGCCAGTGTCTAGCCAGTGTCCAGCCAGTGCCTAGCCAGTGCCTAGCCAGTGTCTAGCCAGTGCCTAGCCAGTGTCTAGCCAGTGTCCTAGCCAGTGCCTAGCCAGTGCCTAGCCAGTGTCTAGCCAGTGCCTAGCCAGTGTCTAGCCAGTGCCTAGCCAGTGCCTAGCCAGTGCCTAGCCAGTGCCTAGCCAGTGCTCTAGCCAGTGCCTAGCCAGTGCCTAGCCAGTGTCTAGCCAGTGCCTAGCCAGTGCCTAGCCAGTGTCTAGCCAGTGCCTAGCCAGTGCCTAGCCAGTGTCTAGCCAGTGCCAAACCAGTGCCTAGCCAGTGCCTAGCCAGTGCCTAGCCAGTGCCTAGCCAGTGTCTAGCCAGTGCCTAGCCAGTGTCTAGCCAGTGCCTAGCCAGTGTCTAGCCAGTGCCTAGCCAGTGCCTAGCCAGTGCCTAGCCAGTGCCTAGCCAGTGCCTAGCCAGTGCCTAGCCAGTGCCTAGCCAGTGCCTAGCCAGTGCCTAGCCAGTGCCTAGCCAGTGTCTAGCCAGTGCCTAACCAGTGCCTAGCCAGTGCCTAGCCAGTGCCTAGCCAGTGCCTAGCCAGTGCCTAGCCAGTGTCTAGCCAGTGTCTAGCCAGTGCCTAGTCAGTGTCTAGCCAGTGTCTAGCCAGTGTCTAGCCAGTGTCTAGCCAGTGCCTAGCCAGTGTCTAGCCAGTGCCTAGCCAGTGCCTAGCCAGTGCCTAGCCAGTGCCAAGCCAGTGCCTAGCCAGTGCCTAGCCAGTGCCTAGCCAGTGCCTAGCCAGTGTCTAGCCAGTGTCTAGCCAGTGTCTAGCCAGTGTCTAGCCAGTGTCTAGCCAGTGTCTAGCCAGTGCCTAGCCAGATTCTAGCCAGTGCCTAGCCAGTGCATAACCAGTGCTTTACCAGTGCATAACCAGTGCCTTACCAGTGCCTAGCCAGTGCCTAGCCAGTGTCTAGCCAGTGCCTAGTCAGTGTCTAGCCAGTGTCCAGCCAGTGTCTAGCCAGTGTCCAGCCAGTGTCTAGCCAGTGCCTAGTCAGTGTCTTGCCAGTGTCCAGCCAGTGTCTAGCCAGTGTCCAGCCAGTGTCTAGCCAGTGTCTAGCCAGTGTCCAGCCAGTGTCTAGCCAGTGTCTAGCCAGTGTCCAGCCAGTGTCTAGCCAGTGTCTTGCCAGTGTCCAGCCAGTGCCTAGCCAGTGCCTAGCCAGTGTCTAGCCAGTGCCTAGCCAGTGTCTAGCCAGTGCCTAGCCAGTGCCTAGCCAGTGTCTAGCCAGTGTCTAGCCAGTGCCTAGCCAGTGCCTAGCCAGTGTCTAGCCAGTGCCTAGCCAGTGTCTAGCCAGTGCCTAGCCAGTGCCTAGCCAGTGTCTAGCCAGTGCCAAACAAGTGCCTAGCCAGTGCCTAGCCAGTGTCCAGCCAGTGCCTAGTGCCTAGCCAGTGTCTAGCCAGTGCCTAGCCAGTGTCTAGCCAGTGCCTAGCCAGTGCTCTAGCCAGTGTCTAGCCAGTGTCTAGCCAGTGTCTAGCCAGTGCCTAGCCAGTGCCTAGCCAGTCTAGCCTCAGCCAGTGCCTAGCCAGTGCCTAGCCAGTGCCTAGCCAGTGCCTAGCCAGTGCCTAAGTAGCCATAGCCAGTGCCTAGCCAGTAGTGCCTAGCCAGTGCCTAGCCAGTGTTATTGATCAATACACACATTACTGTGTGACATATTTAATAACATATAAATCTGACGTGTTCTTTGTGTTTAAAGATTTTGTAGCAAAGAGCGAGGCTCATTTCAATTTAAAAATGGTAAATCTATATATTGATAATGGCAGGGAATATCTCTCTAATGAAATGCGTGAATATTGTGTTGAAAAAGGTATCAGCTATCATTTAACGGTTCCTCATACCCCACAACTAAATGGTGTTGCAGAGCGGATGATTAGAACAATCACTGAAAAAGCTCGCTCTATGATTAACTGTGTTAATCTAAATAAAAGCTTTTGGGGTGAAGCTGTTTTAACAGCGACATACTTAATTAACAGGTCCCCAAGTAGAGCATTAAAAAATATAAAGAAAACACCATTTGAGATGTGGCATAAAAAGAAGCCAATATTGAAATATCTAAAGGTATTTGGGTCGACAGTA
This sequence comes from Zaprionus africanus, assembly GCA_018151435.1. Taxonomy (NCBI): domain Eukaryota; kingdom Metazoa; phylum Arthropoda; class Insecta; order Diptera; family Drosophilidae; genus Zaprionus; species Zaprionus africanus. Next base: position 40,115 of record JAECXB010002140.1, read on the forward strand.
TATGCACTAAATAAAGTGCGAAAACGAAAGTTTGACGAGAAATCGATCAAGACTATACTTGTCGGATATGAACCAAATGGCTATAAGTTGTGGAATGAGAACTCGAGAAAATTTATGACAGCTAGAGATGTAGTGGTGGATGAAACAAACATGAAATCTATGACTTCAAATGAAAATGACTCTGTGATAAAACATGATGTTTTTGATCAATATGGTGATTCTCCAATTGAAGAGAATGAAGAGTCTGATTTTCCATTGCAGGAAAATTGTGAATCTACGGATTCAAAGTCTGATGAAAATCTAAATAAAAATTCCACTTGTCTCGAGAATACCGATCCAGTAGTTGAAACTGGTGATAAGATAAAAGAAAATGAAAATCAAGAACAAATAAGACGCAGTGAGAGAATTAAAGATAAACCAAAATTATCATATAGATTTTTAGAAAAGTGTCTAATGAATACCCAAATTTGTTTAAATGATATTCCTAATACATATGAGGAGATTAAATCTCGTGATGACAGAACCTTGTGGGAGAATGCCATTGAAGATGAACTTAATTCTCATTCTGTAAATAATACATGGTGCTTAGTGCAAAAACCTAAAGATAAAAACATAGTAGATTGCAAGTGGGTCTTTAGTATAAAACAAGACGAAAATGGTAATTTACTAAAATATAAGGCAAGATTGGTAGCCAGGGGCTTCACCCAAGAATATATGATGGATTATGATGAGACTTTTGCACCTGTTGCACGAATTTCCAGTTTTAGATATCTTTTAGCTTTTTCGAACCAATATAATTTACTGATCCATCATATGGACGTCAAAACAGCCTTTTTAAATGGAGAACTAAAAGATGAAATTTATATGCAGATTCCAAAAGGTTTAATCCAGTATGATGGAAGTAAAGTATGTAAACTTAATAAAGCAATTTATGGTCTTAAACAAGCTGCAAGATGCTGGTTTGAGGTATTCGAAAATGCACTAAAAACATTTGGATTTCGGAATTTGGAGGTAGACAGATGTATATATATTTTAGATGAGGGAGATATATATAAAAATATATATGTACTCTTATATGTCGACGATATAGTTATTTCCACTTATGATTCCGAAAGAATGTCTAAATTTAAAACATACCTTTTAAATAATTTTCAAATGACTGATTTACATGAAATACGATACTTTATTGGTATAAAAATTGATAGAAAAGTTGATCAAATTTGTCTCAGTCAATCTGCATACATAAAAAATATTTTAAAAAAATTCAATATGGAAGATTGTAATCCAGTTAGCACTCCTCTTCCAAGTAAATTAAATTATGAAGCTTTGCAAGTTGAAGAAACGTATGAAGCACCATGTAGGAATTTAATTGGTTGTTTGATGTACGTAATGTTGTGTACACGACCGGATTTAAGTACATCAATAAGTATATTAAGTCGATATACTAACAATAATAATAGAGAATTATGGCAATGTCTTAAAAGAATATTAAGATACCTAAAAGGAACTGTCGATTTAAAGTTATCATTTAAAAGGAATTTGAAAGTAAATAAAATTCTTATGGGGTATGTTGATTCTGATTGGGCCGGAAATGAGACTGACAGAAGAAGTACTACAGGGTATATATTTAAAATGTTTGAGAATTGTTCAATTTGCTGGAGTACTATGAAACAAAAGTCTGTTGCTGCTTCATCTACTGAAGCCGAATATATGGCCTTATTCGAAGGAGTAAGGGAAGCGTTGTGGCTGAAGTCATTAACAAATGAAATGAAATTAAATTTTAATGGTCCAATATTTATTTTCGAAGATAACCAGGGTTGTATAAGTATAGCCAACAATCCTACTTGCCACAAGAGAACTAAGCACATAGATATTAAATATCATTTTACCAGGGAACAAATTGAAAACAAACTAATTTGTGTTAAGTATCTTTCCACAGATTTACAATTGGCTGACATTTTGACAAAGCCACTACCAACTGCCAGATTCACTGCACTGCGAGACCAACTGGGGCTGATCGAATCTTGAATAATGAAGATTATCTGAATGAAGACAACTAAATTTTTAATTTTTTGCATCTCTTTTTATATATATAACCATAATCAGACCAAATGAATTCCTAGTCTAACAATTACTTTGTTTATCTAAATGAATCTTGTTCATTTATATTTTTTGATTGAACTAATTGGGTTTTACTGGGTTTCCCCAATTCTTGCAGCAAATGCTGGTTCAGAAAATAATAGCCCCAGAGAAAAAAGAAAAGAATAAGAATACAACCATTGCACGCACTCGTCTGAATGTAATTTTTTTAATTTCATTTAATTTTTTATTAATGTAACTTTTGAGGTGGCGTGTTGAAAATACAAAAGTCACATACATACAATGTGTTGTGTGTATTGATGAGTGGTGAAATCAAGGAGATCTTGAAAGGAGTGAACGCACTTTGCTATTGTTCTCTCTCACTCAGTTGTTGCTGCAACTCACCACAGTAATTATTCATTAGCTTGCAGACGACGAGAGCGTGCGGTTGTGTCAATAAAAAGATCATATAAAACGAAGAATAATAAAGTGTTTTTACTGTTTGGCTGATGGGCTGGTTGGAATATTATTTCCATAGCTGCATTTGGAGCAAGTCTTATTCAGCAGCATGACAACAAGTGGCACCCTGTAATTTATTACAGTAAAAAGACAACTCCACAAGAAGAAAAGATGCACAGTTATTTTCTTGAAGTAAAGAAAGCTTCGTCATTATTTAATGGGTATTCAATTCACCTAAGTCACTGATCGTGCAGCTTTTAAAATGACCGCAGTTAAAAAAGATGTTCCCAGAGAAGTGGTACAATGGTTCATGTACCTGCAAGATTTTTCATACACCTTAGAGCACCGCGCTGGAAATAGAATGAAGCATGTGGACAGCCTTAGTCGATTTCCAGTTATGATAATTAGATCAGAGGTACAAACCCAACTGTTAAGGCCTCAACGCAAAGACGAACACTTAGCAGCAGTTCCAGAAATTCTTAAAGAAAGGCCATGTGCTGATTTTAAAATGAAGGATCAATTATTGTTCAAGCAAATAAACGGAACTGATCTGTTGGCTGTACCGAAAACCATGGAGAAAGAAATAAGAAATGCACACAATTTTGGTCATATGGGAGCACTTAGGGTCGGTACCGATTGAGTAGACAGCCGTTTCTAAAACTAACACAATAATCGATAGTTATATGCAAGACACGAAGTCGTCAAGTAGTGCAAAAGTTGTGAATAAAGTCGAAAGTTGAAGCCGCACAACAGCACAAATATTAAGTTTTAAAATTATCTAATCAAACACTAAAACACCAATACCTAAATATAATTATCTTATTTTTAAAACTACTGAAATAAAACTTATATGATTTAAAATACATCTTAAATCTTACATACGTATATTGTATGGGGCTGTCATACAATGTAAGGCCGCCTCTTAATATTTTATGTTGGACTTTTCGTCCGCAGCAGAGTTTGCATATGTGTGCCCAATAAAGATCAATTAAGGAAGTAAATAAAGAAGTTTAGTTTATTCACGATACAAAAATACACGCGTCTGTTCATCGCGGCAGTTGACTCAAAACTCAAATTTGTATATACTTAAACATGGCGTTGCCACTCTTATGATATTCTAGTGTGACTAGCTTTGTTGCTTTGTTATGACGTTACAAATTCAAACACGCCCTCTCAAAGTAGCAATACAATTCAGAAAAATCTTAATTTAAATACGTGTGATGGCCAATGACGAAATACATCCAAAGTGTTTGGCACTGCTTAAACCTTTCGTCAGGACATCTGCTGGCATCTTTTCCGTCTGCATGTAGTCGACTTAGATGTCACCATTCGTGATGACGTCCATCGATGTGATTCGCTCGTGGATGAAAACCGAAACCTTTCACCAATTTTTGTGCGCTCTGGTTATCATTGTTTAACTGCACCTTCTCGCATCGTTGTCCAAGTTTGATTAGAAGCGCGTCCAAATATAAAGCCTCCTTAGCTGCTTCTGATAAGCCCAGATACTCGGATTCAGTACTTGATAAAGCAACCATGCGCTGCTTTGGCGCGCCTCCCAGCTTATAGCGGCGCCTGCCAGTATGAATGCTTGCCCAGAGTATGAACGCCGGTCTGATAAGTTTCCGCCCCAGTAAGCGTCGACAACTCCATACATCTCATTTCGTGTTTGCATATACAGGAGACCGAGATCTCTTGTACCGTTTAGGTATCGAAGAATGCGTTTTTCTGCCTTCCAGTGTTCAACAGCGTACTTTGCGTTGAATTGACTCATGAAGTTCACAGCATACCTAATGTCTGGTCTAGTGGTTACTGAAAGAAACATTAAGGCACCTATTAAATTTTGATTAGGATACTTATTCATTTCTCCTTCATCTGCGTTTACAGGACGCTGCAACACTGAATTTGCATCAATGGGAGTTACTGCTGGTTTGCACTCCATCATTCCAAATCGCCTAAGAATTTTATTTATATAATTTGCCTGCGAAATAAAGATCTGACGTTTCTGCAAATTTTGTGTAAATTCAATGCCCAAGCATGTTTTCACTGGCCCGATGTTTTTCATCATGAAGGTCTCACTGAGATGTGTTTTTATCTCATTTAGCCCTTCGGGATGATTGAGGCTATTATCAAGTCATCTACGTAGATCGTGACAAGTAGAAGTCTTCTTTCTTGACGTCTAAAGAATAGGCACGGGTCTTGCTCAGTAGGTTGCAATCCGATCTCCTGTAGTTTAGCGGTCAGCTTCTCATACCATCTCAACCCGCTCTGTCGAAGTCCGTAAAGAGCTTTGATTATCATACAAACTGGATTCTGCATTTGCTTAACATTATTCAGCCATTTTTTAGCTATTTGTTTGTATATATTATCTGCAACCGCGTGATTAGTTCCAATTTTTGCGCCTATTTCCAATTTTTTCAAGAATTCTTGAAATCCTTCTGGTATGCTCATGTAGACACCCTCTTTCAATTCTCCATTTAGATAGGCTGTAACTACATCCATTTGGTGTATTTCCATATCGTACTCTGCCGCTAAGGCAGCAAGTAATCGTAGCGAACTAAATCGAACCACTGGTGAAAAGGATTCATGATAGTCCTCTCCTGGTCTCTGCGCATAGCTTTTTGCTACTAAGCGCGCCTTTTTCGTGCCTGTTGACGTGTTATTTTCTTTTGTACGAAATACCATTCTGTTCCCAATTATTTTTCGATCATTTGGGCTTTCAACGATTTTCCATGTATTGTTCAAAACTTGCGCCATGAACTCATCTTCAATGGCTGCCAACCAATCTGCAGCATCCTCGGAGCTCTGCGCTTCTTGGTATGTTGTTGGATCATCTGTTGATATGAACGCCATTTCACATTCCTCGAATATGTCTTCTATTGATGAAGCATTGCTCGTATCCTCAGCACGCTCATTTGCGTTTCTTAAGTTGGCTGCTGGTTGATAGACCTTGCGCGATGTGCCTGGCCGTCCAGAGCGGAGCAATTTTGGACACCCTCTGCCACGACGCGCTTCATGAGGTTGTTTTTCTTCCTTTTCAGACTCTTCGTCACCTGAGTGCTCCTCTTGATCCTCGTGTCCACCAGATTTTATAAATACCTCGACGTTGTAATGCTCATTTTCGTAAAATTCATGATACTCACTCTTGAAACCAGAAGAGTTTATGAACTTTACATCTTTTGCTGCTATCACGATGCGTTTGCTCGGATCGTGTAACCGATATGCCTATGATTCTTTGGAATATCTGATCAGAATGCACTCCTCAGAACGTGATTCAAATTTGTCTTGGTTTTTACCCTTTATTAACGCATATGCCTTAATACCGAATATTCGTATAGATGGCATGCTAGGTACTTTACTCGTCCACAAAGTGTATGGTATCTCACTAGATAGTCCTTTTGTAGGACAACTATTTCTTATATAGCATGCTGTATTAACGGCTTCTGCCCAAAATCGTGGTGGAGCGCCAGCCTGTCGCATCATGCACCTTGCCATCCCTAACAGTGTTCTGTTGTTTCGCTCTGCGATGCCGTTCTGCTGTGGTGTGTGCGGGACTGTGAAGCGTCGTCCGATTTCGTGCTTGTTCATGAAATCATCGAAGATCCGATTACGATATACTTTTCCATTGTCACTTTGTAACTTTTTAATCTTGTGACCAGTAAAATTTTTCACAGCTGCCTTATAGTTTTTGAAGGCATCAAAGACTTCATATTTCTGTGAGAGAAAATAAATTTCACAATAGCGTGAGTAATCATCTATGAAAGTTACAAAATACTTGCGACCGCTTAAGGACTCTGTACGCATAGGTCCACACACATCACTGTGCACTATTTCCAACAAATGATTTGTACGTTTTTCAATAGCGCTTTTATAGCTGTTCGCTACTTGTTTTTCGGTTATACATATCTCGCATTTGGATAACTTTTCGTTTTCTTCTATGTTCATACCATGCGCTTTACCTTTTACAGACATACTTTTTAAGTCATGTTCATTTTGATGTCCCATACGGTAATGCCACAAATCAATATCACCGTGGTTTTCGGAAGCGATTTTGTTCGCTTGATATTGTTCTATATTTACATAGTATAAATTACCGTATCGTTTTGCACGCAACCACTCTTCACCGATGTTCTTCACAATTACGGCTTTGTTTTTTCGAAAATGAACTTCATGTCCTTTATCAGTTATTTTTAGGCCATGGATTTTAAAAAATTTCATGGACTACTGTGTTTGTCGGAACGCAAATGTGCGTAACAGGCAGAAGGAAGCATCTCCGACCTCATAAACTATATATATTCTGAATCAGTATCAACAGCCGAGTCGATTGAGCCATGTCTGTCTGTCCGTCTGTCTGTCTGTATGAACACCTGGATCTCAGAAACTATAAGAGCTAGAGTCTTCAAATCTTATCACAACATCCGTGTATGTTGCAGTGTTTCAAAGTTTTTTTGAAATTCGGCCACGCCCCTTCCGGCCTCTTTAAATCAGTAATAACAATTTAATATACACAATATACACCCAACAACAAAAGTTGTCCATTTCACATGACAAATACATTGCCACGGGTGTTTTCTGAAAATTTCATTAAAATCGGACTAAAAATAAGCGAGATATGATCCGAATTAAAATCAATTTGAACGTATACTTATGCGTAACACATCACTCAATAAGTCCGTAGGATGACACAGAAATTGGATTGCTATCTAATAATCCATATGATTCTTACGAAGTACTAACCTTTAAAAGATATCTGTCAAAATTTCATGACAATCGGCCGATTAGTTTACAAGTTACACAGGTTCAAGTGACGCTACTTTCAAAGCAATTTCGTGTGTTAATTTATCATTGCTTTTTGATGAGTAAAAGTACCATCACAGCCAAAGCATGGCTTAATAAGTGTTATCCGGACTCTGCCCCATCGAGGCAAACGTTGGAGAAGTGGTTTGCTGAATTTAAACGTGGCCGTACAGACACTGACGATGCTGAACGGTCTGAAAGGCCGATTGAGGTGGTTACACCGGACAATATCAAAAAAGTCCACCGAATCGTTTTGGAAATCCGAAAAGTGAAATTGCGTGAGATAGCTGACACCTTAAAGATATCAGAAAAAAGTGTGTACACTATTTTGCATGAACATTTGTCCATGAGAAAGCTGTTCTCAAAGTGAGTGCCGCGTTTTCTCACAGTGGACCAAAAACACCGTGTCACAAGTCGATCGCAACGATGGCCAAATTGCACGAATTGGGTTTCGAATTGCTTCTGCACCCACCGTATTCTCTAGATTTGACCCTCAGCGACTACTATCTGTTCGCAGGCCTGAAGAAAATGCGCGCTAGAAAGAAATTTGGCTTGAATGAAGAGGTGATCGCCGAAAATGAGGCTTATTTTTAGGCCAAATGCAAATCGTTTTTCAAAAAGTCGTCAAAATACTAGAGCGGCGTTGGACTGTTTGTATCACTCTTGAAGGGATGTATGTTGATAAATAAAATCGAATTTTGCCAAAAAAGGCGTTTTTCTTAGTTATCCTACGGACTTATTGAGTGATGTGTTATATTAAGACCTAATTTACGCATCATACCGAAGTTCGAATCTTCGGACACACAGCATTTTACATAACTTTTTATTTGCATAGAATGTTAACAGAATTAGCTCAGAATGCAACTTTGCCGAACGATCAACAATTGAGGCAGTGGGTTAGTGGTTAGAGTGGTGGACAGCGGTTCTGCGTGCCGGAGTTGGTATCCCATGCGCGGCCGGCCGGCTGGTGCAACTTTTTATTTTAATTACTATTTTTTTTGTTTATTTTTTTATTCTTATAAGCTTAAAGGAAAACTAGTTATTTAATTAAATATCAATAAAAATTGTTTTCAAAAATTCAATATGTTTTTTTGCAATATTTAAGACAATCAATAAGTTACGAATGTTAGAGCGGGACGCCGATACATGCATGTCTGCATTTGCTCTAACACACATCAATTGCCGTATTCGGCGTAAGTACTCAACTGTCAGATTTGTTCAACATTCGGCAAAGTTTATAAAAGTTTTCTACTTAATTAAACATGTTGCGTACCAAAAAATTTAAAAACTATTGTTATGTTGCTGTTTAAATTATTTAATAGAAAAGAAAGAAAAAAAGGAAAACTCGTCACACATTGTTGTTCGCGGCAGGAATCGAACCCGAGCACTGTCAACATCATTGGTCTTCGAATCCGGCACACACTCCACTAAGCTACAACTTCACATTAATATATTGCCCTCTCGCTCTATCTAATGCTCATACTTCTTGTCTATTTGCTTTTGCATTGTTTATGTGTTCTTTTGTCTGTCAAATTAATTAAATAATAAGAATATAAAATTTATATTTCTAAAATTTTTCCAAATAAAGCAGAATTTTCATTATAAATAACGGAATAATAATCCATGGCCTTCTACAGTCAGCACCTGACTGTAGCGTTCGACTGGTTGATACTGATGTTAAGTTCTGTCTCAAATCAGAGACAAATAAAACATTTTTTAATGTAACATCATTGTTTTTTCGTTTTTCTTTTATTTCTATTTTCACGCCACCGACTCCAACTTTGGTTGTTTCGTTATTTGCCAAATGCAGAGCCTTTTCGACTTTTGCTACGCTTTCGAATAAACTTGCGTTGGAACACATGTGTGCGCTACATCCACTGTCTGGACACCACATTCCGTTTTGATTTTCGGCAAAGAATGCATTAGCACACGTTAAATTTGATATTTCCTTTTCATTTTGTTTTTTACCGTTTTCGTGATTTTTTGTTTCACTTTTTACGTTTTTGTTTTTTGGTTTGTTTCGGCAGTTGCACGAATTATGTCCGACTTTGTCGCACGCATAGCACTTTCTCGTTTCTTTATGCGTCTTGTCAATCCGTTCTTTGAATTTTCCGTTATTCGCGTACAATGCATGGCTCAAGGAAATGTATCATACGAATCGGGTAAACTGTACAATAGGAGAATAGCGAGTAAATCATTTCCGATGTGTACTCCGATTTCCTTAAGTCTTTTTACTGCATCGAAAAAATTATGCATGTGCAGCCTTGCTTCACCTCCTTCACACATACGTGATAGTGATGTACTAATCGAAAGTAGTATATCTGCACACGCTTTTTCGTCGAATGTTTTCCATTCCGTTATTTGCGTTGGGTTGTCTGGACATGGTTTTGTCCCATCTACATATTGCCACAGATTAGTGTTGTGTCGTTCGTGAACGAACGAACTGAATTGAACTATTCACCAAACTGAACGAACGAACCAGGTCTGTCTTCATAGTTCAATATAGTTCGTTAGTTCAATTTAGTTCACTTAGTTCAATATAGTTCACTTAGTTCAAAATAGTTCACTTAGTTCAATATAGTTCACTTAGTTCAATATAGTTCACTTAGTTCAATATAGTTCACGTCGTTCATTTTGATCTTTTACCCTGATCGTTCGTTTGTTGTTCAATTAGTTCGATAGGTCGGTTTTAGTTTATTTAGTTCGAAAGTTCGCTTATCGAATAAGCTGATTAATTTCCGCATACATTTAAAACAACGGTTTACAAGTTTGTGCGTATCTATGGCTTCAAATCGAAAGCATAGCAAAGTTTGGAATTTCTTTGATTCAGTGGATAAGAAGCAAGGAAACTTATCGCGTCACCTTAAAAATAAGCACCCAGCAGCTTTGGAGGAAACAAAGTGCCAAACCAATGAAAGCCGACAGGAAGCAAATGTAAACATAATATTTTGATTTATTCATTTAAGTAGGCTTACTAAATTCTTGAATTCTTTTAACATAGACTCCTCAGATAATTGGACCGCAACAGCAAGTAATAACTTCGTTCATTCAACGACCACCGGCTGCCGGGAAAGCTGAGAAAATTGATAGGCAACTAGTTCGTATGATTGCAAAAGGTCATCATGCTTTGCGAATAGAAGAAGAGCCTGATTTCAAGCACCTCATATTCATATGATGTGTCTAATTGCCCCGGATACAAGATGCCCACTCGAAAAACGCTGTCGAACTTGCTTCTTCCAAAGCTTCGGGACGAAATTGTTGGTAGCGTCAAAGAAAAAATGGAGCTGGCATTTTGTCAGTTTGTTTGACAACGGATTGTTGGACCTCTCTTGCAAATGAAAGTTATATTGCTGTTACAGCTTATTTTATTGAGTGAGGCAACTGTTATGAGCTCACATATGATTGCATGCGACGCATTCGTTGAGCAGCACAGTGGTCAAAATCTGTGCACATTTTAACAAAAAAAAAACAGAAAGCTGGAGTATAGAGAACAAAATATCTGCTGTGGTTTCCGATAATGCTGCTAATATTGTCAATGCCATTAAAACAGGAAATTGGCCACATATACTATGTTTTGCACATAGCTTGAACCTAATTGTGGAAAAAGGACTCCGCGAAACCAGCGTTGTACAAAACAAAGTCGAGTTTTTCAATCGTAGCACTTTCGGCCTTAAGAAGCTGAAGTCAACTCAAACCCAATTGAATTTGCCCGATCTCAAATTGATTCAAGATGTGTCAACTCGTTGGAACTCAACTTTTAAAATGCTATAAAGGCTTGTTGTTTTGAAAGATGCCCTTATATTAACACTTTCTACTCTGCGTCCTGAATTAAACTTATCTCAGAATGAGTGGGCGATAGTACTGCCTATATTAAAGCCATTCATGGAGGTAACAGAAGAAATATCAGCAGAAAAGAATGTAACCCTTTCAAAGGTTAAAGTTCTTGCTATTTTGCTACAGAACTATTTGAATAATAAAACGCCTAAGGATACATGTGTTGCTGCACTTGTTGCAGTTCTAAAAGCTGATATGCAGCGTTTAAAAAACTGCCGTCAGTTTCATTTCACATGATTTTGCTTCTGCTTCTGAAAAATCAGAAGTCGCAGTCAAAGCATAAGTAAAAATCATGCAGCGACGAATATCAAAAATCAGCTGCAGTCGCCGTTTTTCGTTTTTTCGCTTTCTGCTACCGACGACTTTCGGAAGTCGTCAGCAGTCGCAGCAGCATAAGTCGGCGCCTTCGACTGTTTGCTGCTTTTGATTTTTGTTGCTATTGATTTTGATCAACAGTCGCAGCAGCATAAGTCGGCGCCTTCGACTGTTTGCTGCTTTTGATTTTCGTTGCTATTGCTGCTGACCAACAGTCGCAGCAGCGTATGTCGGTGCTTTCGACTTTTTGCGACTTCTGATTTTTACTGCCGAGCAGCATAAGGCGACAGACGCATGAGGCGACAAATTCATTCAGTAGTCAAGTCGCGGCTTGTATTTAATAACGAATGACTAAATTTTTTGAAAATTACTTATAGCGTACTTCTTGAACTTTATTTTATTTTTTGACTTTCTTTTGTATAATGCTTATGAAATAATAAAACTAATCAATTTTAAAAAAATTATAGAAACAAAATAATAATTAATAATTAATAATAATAATAAGTAAAATAATAGTTAAAAATTGATTAGTTTTATTATTTCATAAGCATTATACAAAAAGAAAGTCAAAAAAATAAAATAAAGTTCAAGAAGTACGCTATAAGTAATTTTCAAAAAATTTAGTCATTCGTTATTAAATACAAGCCGCGACTTGACTACTGAATGAATTTGTCGCCTCATGCGTCTGTCGCCTTATGCTGCTCGGCAGTAAAAATCAGAAGTCGCAAAAAGTCGAAAGCCATACGCCCCGTTGGGCCAAACGAAGAGCAAACAGTGAAGGCGCCGACTTACGCTGCTGCGACTGTTGATCAAAAGCAATAGCAACGAAAATCAAAAGCAGCAAACAGTCGAAGGCGCCGACTTATGCTGCTGCGACTGCTGACAACTTCCGAAAGTCGTCGGTAGCTGCAGCAGCGACTTACGTCTACGATCAAAAGCAGCAGTAAAGCAGAAAGCCAAAAAACGAAAAACGGCGACTGCAGCTGATTTTTGATATTCGTCGCTGCGTGATTTTTATTTATGCTTTGACTGCGACTTCTGATTTTCGCAGAAGCAGCAGCAGAAGCAATTGTTCACTTTCTGATATCGCTCGCAGCAGAAGCAGTGAAAAGCAAAAATATTGCGACTTCTGCTAATTCGACTGCAGCTTTTCAAACACTGCTGATATGAATCGACGATTTTGCAATCTGGAAAGTAACGAACTCTACGCAAAGAGTAACATTTTAGATCCTCGATTTAAAGGTCGTTGGTTCAAGTCAAAAGAAGAATACGACAAAGCTGTTTGTAATCTTAAAAGGAAAGTAGCTCCAATTCGTCTCAACAGCGAAAATAATGAATTCGAATCACCTGCGTTTGAAACTAATTCAGCCAATCAGAGTTCGATTTGGTGTGGTTTTGACAGCGAGTTCAAGAACACGACAAAGGCTGCAAACACTACCGGTTCTGTCGAGAAAGAGATCGAAGAATACCTCAAAGAGGAATTTATATTGAGGACTGCTGACAAGAAATTGTATCCGCATCTATATTCTTACAGCCTTAAGCGACTATGCCCTCTGGCTACATCAGTTCCTTGCGAACGCCTATTTTCAAGTGCTGGGGAAATCATCCGAAAAAGGCGGATACTACTTAAACCTAATAAGGTGAAAATTTAATGTTCCTTCATAGCAACATGTAGATGGATCACAGGTATCAGCATAATTTTATCATATGTTATTAAAAATGTTTCCTAATAAACTTCTCTATTCTCTTTTCAGAAATCAAATTAATGCCATGAAATTACTATATTATCTGTTTGTAAACTCTTTATTATTTCTTATCATTATTATGTATAAGTGTTTTTAAATTGAATAAATAAAATTAATTTTCAATGACAGCATTGTAAGAAATAAATTAATAACAATTTTTTGAAGTACCTTTAAGCAAGTTTAAAAAATGAACGATTGAACTAAATGAACGACCTAGTTCATTGATTTTAAACGAACGAACGAACTTATTCCTCAAATTGAACTAGGATTACCCAACATTACCACAGATCGTTTTTCACGAGCACTGCGCGCATTGTAAGCTTCCATGTATTATAAATCTACGCACTTAGAAGTTCAATTTTTATATACGCACCAGCTATTTTTCGTGGTTTTTTCTTTAACTTTTAATTAATCATTCACAACTTCACTTATTGGCATTCTGCGTTTTCTGGGCCCATAACCTGTTGGAGTTTTCGTCTGCAGCAGAGTTCGCATATGTGTGCCCAATAAAGATCAATTAAGGAAGTAAATAAAGAAGTTTAGTTTATTCATGATACAAAAATACACGCGTTGACTCAAAACTCAAATATGTATGTACTTAAACATGGCGTTGCCACTCTTATGATATTCTAGTGTGACCAGATTTGCTGATTTGTTATGACGTTACAAATTCAAACATTTTATATATTGATGAAATATTTAATGTGACTTACAAATATTTAGTGTGACTTATACTTATATCACTCTCTTCTCCGTGAACGGACGTGTTTTTTTTTCTGCGCTTCGATTTTTTCGCGTTTTTATTAAAAACAACCGGTGTTTTATAGATTTTTTATTTTAAGACCGATTTTCTTTTCATAGCCCGTTCACGACGCGTGTGCATGCCTTTCAAATTAGTCAAACTAATCTTTGTTTGCTAATTTTATATTTTTTGTGCATTGGTTCTGCTCCTCTGGTGCTCTGTTTACATCTTTACTCTTTTCGGTAAGCAACGTTGTTGTTAGTGGCTCACCGCTATTACTCTCTTTCTTATCTATCCTAATTCTTTGAGCGCGCCTAAGCATCTCTCACGCTTTGCCGCTCTCATGCAGTGTTGTTGTTTGATCGTTTTTGCTCTCTGCCTTTTGCGCACGCCAATTTCTT
>JAECXB010002146.1:0-20055 GCA_018151435.1 Zaprionus africanus
TGGCTAGACACTGGCTGGGCACTGGCTAGGCACTGGCTGGGCACTGGCTAGGCACTGGCTAGGCACTGGCTAGACACTGGCTAGACACTGGCTAGGCACTGGCTAGACACTGGCTAGACACTGGCTAGGCACTGGCTAGGCACTGGCTTAGGCACTGGCTAGACACTGGCTAGGCACTGGTTAGGCACTGGCTAGACACTGGCTAGGCACTGGCTAGACACTGGCTAGGCACTGGCTAGACACTGGCTAGACACTGGCTAGACACTGGCTGGACACTGGCTAGACACTGGCTAGACACTGGCTAGACACTGGCTAGGCACTGGCTAGACACTGGCTAGGCACTGGCTAGACACTGGCTAGACACTGGCTAGGCACTGGCTAGGCACTGGCTAGGGCACTGGCTAGGCACTGGCTAGGGCACTGGCTAGGCACTGGCTAGGCACTGGCTAGGCACTGGCTAGGCACTGGCTGGGCACTGGCTAGGACACTGGCTAGGGCACTGGCTAGGCACTGGCTAGACACTGGCTAGGGCACTGGCTAGGCACTGGCTAGACACTGGCTAGGCACTGGCTAGGCACTGGCTAGGGCACTGGCTAGGCACTGGCTAGACACTGGCTAGGCACTGGCTAGGCACTGGCTAGGCACTGGCTAGGCACTGGCTAGGCACTGGCTAGGACACTGGCTAGGGCACTGGCTAGACACTGGCTAGACACTGGCTAGGCACTGGCTGGACACTGGCTAGGCACTGGCTAGGCACTGGCTAGACACTGGCTAGGCACTGGCTGGGCACTGGCTAGACACTGGCTAGGGCACTGGCTAGGCACTGGCTAGGGCACTGGCTAGGCACTGGCTGGGCACTGGCTAGACACTGGCTAGGCACTGGCTAGACACTGGCTGGGCACTGGCTAGACACTGGCTAGGGCACTGGCTAGGGCACTGGCTAGGCACTGGCTAGGCACTGGCTAGGCACTGGCTAGACACTGGCTAGACACTGGCTAGACACTGGCTAGGCACTGGCTGGACACTGGCTAGGCACTGGCTAGGCACTGGCTAGACACTGGCTAGGCACTGGCTAGGGCACTGGCTAGGCACTGGCTAGGCACTGGCTAGGCACTGGCTAGGGCACTGGCTAGGCACTGGCTAGGCACTGGCTAGGCACTGGCTAGGCACTGGCTAGGCACTGGCTAGGCACTGGCTGGGCACTGGCTAGGCACTGGCTAGGCACTGGCTAGGCACTGGCTAGGCACTGGCTAGGCACTGGCTAGGGCACTGGCTAGGCACTGGCTAGGCACTGGCTAGGCACTGGCTAGGCACTGGCTAGGCACTGGCTAGGCACTGGCTAGGCACTGGCTAGGCACTGGCTAGACACTGGCTAGGCACTGGCTAGGCACTGGCTAGGCACTGGCTAGGCACTGGCTAGGCACTGGCTAGGCACTGGCTAGACACTGGCTAGACACTGGCTAGGCACTGGCTAGACACTGGCTAGACACTGTCTGGACACTGGCTAGACACTGACTAGGCACTGGCTAGACACTGACTAGGCACTGGCTAGACACTGGCTAGGCACTGGCTAGGCACCCGTTTGGCACTGGCTAGACACTGGCTAGGCACTGGTTTGGCACTGGCTAGACACTGCCTAGGCACTGGCTAGACTCTGGCTAGGCACTGGCTGGACACTGGCTAGACACTGGCTGGACACTGGCTAGACACTGGCTGGACACTGGCTAGACACTGGCTAGACACTAGCCAGGCACTGACTAGGCACTAGCCAGGCACTGGCTAGGCACTGGCTAGACACAGGCTAGACACTGGCTAGGCACTGGCTAGACACTGGCTAGACACTGGCTAGACACTAGCTGGACACTGGCTAGACACTGACTAGGCACTGGCTAGACACTGGCTAGGCACTGGTGCTAGACACTGGCTAGGCACTGGTTAGGCACTGGCTAGACACTGGCTAGGCACTGGCTAGACACTGGCTAGGCACTGGCTAGACACTGGCTAGGCACTGGCTAGACACTGGCTAGACACTGGCTAGACACTGGCTGGACACTGGCTAGACACTGGCTAGACACTGGCTGGACACTGGCTAGACACTGGCTGGACACTGGCAAGACACTGACTAGGCACTGGCTAGGCACTGGCTAGGCACTGGCTAGGCACTGGCTAGGCACTGGCTAGGCACTGGCTAGACCTGGCTAGGCACTGGCTAGACACTGGCTAGACACTGGCTAGACACTGGCAGACACTGGTTAGGCACTGGCTAGACACTGGCTAGGCACTGGCTAGGCACTGGCTAGACACTGGCTAGGCACTGGCTAGGCACTGGCTAGGCACTGGCTAGGCACTGGCTAGGCACTGGCTAGCATGGCCAGGCACTGGCTAGGCACTGGCTGAACACTGGCACTGGCTAGGCACTGGCAGACACTGGCTAGGCACTGGCTAGACACTGGCTAGGCACTGGCTAGGCACTGGCTAGGCACTGGCTAGACACTGGCTAGACACTGGCTAGGCACTGGCTAGACACTGGCTAGACACTGGCTAGACACTGGCTAGGCACTGGCTAGACACTGGCTTAGGCACTGGCTAGACACTGGCTAGGCACTGGCTAGGCACTGGCTAGACACTGGCTAGGCACTGGCTAGGCACTGGCTAGGCACTGGCTAGGCACTGGCTAGGCACTGGCTAGGCACTGGCTAGGCACTGGTTAGGCACTGGCTAGACACTGGCTAGGCACTGGCTAGGCACTGGCTAGACACTGGCTAGGCACTGGCTAGGCACTGGCTAGACACTGGCTAGGCACTGGCTAGACACTGGCTAGGCACTGGCTGAGACACTGGCTAGGCACTGGCTAGACACTGGCTAGGCACTGGCTAGACACTGGCTAGGCACTGGCTAGACACTGGCTAGGCACTGGCTGGACACTGGCTAGGCACTGGCTAGACACTGGCTAGGCACTGGCTAGACACTGGCTAGGCACTGGCTAGACACTGGCTAGACACTGGCTAGACACTGGCTAGACACTGGCTAGGCACTGGTTAGGCACTGGCTAGACACTGGCTAGGCACTGGCTAGACACTGGCTAGGCACTGGCTAGACACTGGCTAGGCACTGGCTAGACACTGGCTAGACACTGGCTAGACACTGGCTAGGCACTGGCTAGACACTGGCTAGGCACTGGCTAGACACTGGCTAGGCACTGGCTAGACACTGGCTAGGCACTGGCTAGGCACTGGCTAGGCACTGGCTAGACACTGGCTAGGCACTGGCTAGACACTGGCTAGGCACTGGCTAGGCACTGGCTAGGCACTGGCTAGGCACTGGCTAGGCACTGGCTAGACACTGGCTAGGCACTGGCTAGGCACTGGCTAGGCACTGGCTAGACACTGGCTAGGCACTGGCTAGACACTGGCTAGGCACTGGCTAGACACTGGCTAGGCACTGGCTAGACACTGGCTAGGCACTGGCTAGGCACTGGCTAGACACTGGCTGGGCACTGGCTAGACACTGGCTAGACACTGGCTAGACACTGGCTAGGCACTGGCTAGGCACTGGCTAGACACTGGCTAGACACTGGCTAGACACTGGCTAGACACTGGCTGGACACTGGCTAGACACTGGCTAGGCACTGGCTAGACACTGGCTAGGCACTGGCTAGGGCACTGGCTAGACACTGGCTAGGCACTGGCTAGACACTGGCTAGGCACTGGCTGGCACTGGCTAGGCACTGGCTAGGCACTGGCTAGACACTGGCTAGGCACTGGCTAGACACTGGCTAGACACTGGCTAGGCACTGGCTAGGCACTGGTTTAGGCACTGGCTAGACACTGGCTAGGCACTGGTTTGGGCACTGGCTAGACACTGGCTAGGCACTGGCTAGACACTGGCTAGGCACTGGCTGGACACTGGCTAGACACTGGCTAGACACTGGCTGGCACTGGCTAGACACTGGCTAGACACTGGCTAGACACTGGCTAGGCACTGGCTAGACACTGGCTAGGCACTGGCTAGACACTGGCTAGACACTGGCTAGGGCACTGGCTAGGCACTGGCTAGGCACTGGCTAGGCACTGGCTAGGCACTGGCTAGGCACTGGCTAGGCACTGGCTAGGCACTGGCTAGGCACTGGCTAGGCACTGGCTAGGCACTGGCTAGGCACTGGCTAGACACTGGCTAGGCACTGGCTAGGCACTGGCTAGGCACTGGCTAGGCACTGGCTAGGCACTGGCTAGGCACTGGCTAGGCACTGGCTAGGCACTGGCTAGGCACTGGCTAGGCACTGGCTAGGCACTGGCTAGACACTGGCTAGGCACTGGCTAGGCACTGGCTAGGCACTGGCTAGACACTGGCTAGGCACTGGCTAGGCACTGGCTAGGACACTGGCTAGGCACTGGCTAGGGCACTGGCTAGACACTGGCTAGGCACTGGCTAGGCACTGGCTAGACACTGGCTAGACACTGGCTAGGCACTGGCTAGACACTGGCTAGGCACTGGCTAGACACTGGCTAGGCACTGGCTAGGCACTGGCTAGGCACTGGCTAGGCACTGGCTAGGCACTGGCTAGACACTGGCTAGGCACTGGCTAGGCACTGGCTAGGCACTGGCTAGGCACTGGCTAGGCACTGGCTAGGCACTGGCTAGGCACTGGCTAGACACTGGCTAGACACTGGCTAGACACTGGCTAGGCACTGGCTAGGCACTGGCTAGGCACTGGCTAGGCACTGGCTAGGCACTGGCTAGGCACTGGTTAGGCACTGGCTAGACACTGGCTAGGCACTGGTTAGGCACTGGCTAGACACTGGCTAGGCACTGGCTAGACACTGGCTAGACACTGGCTAGACACTGGCTAGACACTGGCTAGACACTGGCTAGACACTGGCTAGACACTGGCTAGACACTGGCTAGACACTGGCTAGGCACTGGCTAGACACTGGCTAGGCACTGGCTAGGCACTGGCTAGACACTGGCTAGACACTGGCTAGGCACTGGCTAGACACTGGCTAGGCACTGGCTAGACACTGGCTAGGCACTGGCTAGACACTGGCTAGGCACTGGCTAGACACTGGCTAGGCACTGGCTAGACACTGGCTAGACACTGGCTAGACACTGGCTAGACACTGGCTAGACACTGGCTAGACACTGGCTAGGCACTGGCTAGACACTGGCTAGGCACTGGCTAGACACTGGCTAGGCACTGGCTAGGCACTGGCTAGGCACTGGCTAGACACTGGCTAGGCACTGGCTAGGCACTGGCTAGGGCACTGGCTAGGCACTGGCTAGGCACTGGCTAGGCACTGGCTAGGCACTGGCTAGGCACTGGCTAGGCACTGGCTAGGCACTGGCTAGGCACTGGCTAGGCACTGGCTAGACACTGGCTAGGCACTGGCTAGACACTGGCTAGACACTGGCTAGACACTGGCTAGGCACTGGCTAGACACTGGCTAGACACTGGCTAGACACTGGCTAGACACTGGCTAGACACTGGCTAGACACTGGCTAGACACTGGCTAGGCACTGGCTAGACACTGGCTAGGCACTGGCTAGGCACTGGCTAGGCACTGGCTAGACACTGGCTAGGCACTGGCTAGGCACTGGCTAGGCACTGGCTAGACACTGGCTAGACACTGGCTAGGCACTGGCTAGACACTGGCTAGACACTGGCTAGGCACTGGCTAGGCACTGGCTAGGCACTGGCTAGACACTGGCTAGACACTGGCTAGCACTGGCTAGGCACTGGCTAGACACTGGCTAGGCACTGGCTAGGCACTGGCTAGGCACTGGCTAGGCACTGGCTAGACACTGGCTAGACACTGGCTAGGCACTGGCTAGACACTGGCTAGGCACTGGCTAGACACTGGCTAGGCACTGGCTAGACACTGGCTAGACACTGGCTAGACACTGGCTAGACACTGGCTAGGCACTGGCTAGACACTGGCTAGGCACTGGCTAGACACTGGCTAGGCACTGGCTTGGGCACTGGCTAGACACTGGCTAGGCACTGGCTAGACACTGGCTAGGCACTGGCTAGACACTGGCTAGGCACTGGCTAGACACTGGCTAGGCACTGGCTAGACACTGGCTAGGCACTGGCTAGACACTGGCTAGGCACTGGCTAGGCACTGGCTTGGGCACTGGCTAGACACTGGCTAGGCACTGGCTAGACACTGGCTAGGCACTGGCTAGACACTGGCTAGGCACTGGCTAGACACTGGCTAGGCACTGGCTAGACACTGGCTAGGCACTGGCTAGACACTGGCTAGACACTGGCTAGACACTGGCTAGACACTGGCTGGGACACTGGCTAGACACTGGCTAGGCACTGGCTAGGCACTGGCTAGACACTGGCTAGGCACTGGCTAGGCACTGGCTAGACACTGGCTAGGCACTGGCTAGGCACTGGCTAGGGCACTGGCTAGACACTGGCTAGGCACTGGCTAGACACTGGCTAGGCACTGGCTAGACACTGGCTAGGCACTGGCTAGACACTGGCTAGGCACTGGCTAGACACTGGCTAGGCACTGGCTAGGCACTGGCTAGGGCACTGGCTAGACACTGGCTAGGCACTGGCTAGACACTGGCTAGGCACTGGCTAGACACTGGCTAGGCACTGGCTAGGCACTGGCTAGGCACTGGCTAGACACTGGCTAGGCACTGGCTAGACACTGGCTAGACACTGGCTAGGCACTGGCTAGACACTGGCTAGACACTGGCTAGGCACTGGCTAGGCACTGGCTAGGCACTGGCTAGACACTGGCTAGGCACTGGCTAGGGCACTGGCTAGACACTGGCTAGGGCACTGGCTAGACACTGGCTAGGCACTGGCTAGACACTGGCTAGACACTGGCTAGACACTGGCTAGACACTGGCTAGACACTGGCTAGACACTGGCTAGACACTGGCTAGGCACTGGCTAGGCACTGGCTAGACACTGGCTAGGCACTGGCTTAGGCACTGGCTAGACACTGGCTAGGCACTGGTTAGGCACTGGCTAGACACTGGCTAGGCACTGGCTAGACACTGGCTAGGCACTGGCTAGACACTGGCTAGACACTGGCTAGACACTGGCTAGGCACTGGCTAGGCACTGGCTAGACACTGGCTAGGCACTGGCTAGACACTGGCTAGGCACTGGCTAGACACTGGCTAGGCACTGGCTAGGCACTGGCTAGGCACTGGCTAGGCACTGGCTAGGCACTGGCTAGGCACTGGCTAGGCACTGGCTAGGCACTGGCTAGGCACTGGCTAGGCACTGGCTAGGCACTGGCTAGGCACTGGCTAGACACTGGCTAGACACTGGCTAGACACTGGCTAGGCACTGGCTAGACACTGGCTAGGCACTGGCTAGACACTGGCTAGGCACTGGCTAGACACTGGCTAGGCACTGGCTAGACACTGGCTAGGCACTGGCTAGACACTGGCTAGGCACTGGCTAGGCACTGGCTAGACACTGGCTAGGCACTGGCTAGGCACTGGCTAGGCACTGGCTAGGCACTGGCTAGGCACTGGCTAGGCACTGGCTAGGCACTGGCTAGGCACTGGCTAGACACTGGCTAGGCACTGGCTAGACACTGGCTAGACACTGGCTAGACACTGGCTAGACACTGGCTAGGCACTGGCTAGACACTGGCTAGGCACTGGCTAGACACTGGCTAGGCACTGGCTAGACACTGGCTAGGCACTGGCTAGACACTGGCTAGACACTGGCTAGGCACTGGCTAGACACTGGCTAGGCACTGGCTAGACACTGGCTAGACACTGGCTAGGCACTGGCTAGGCACTGGCTAGACACTGGCTAGGCACTGGCTAGGCACTGGCTAGGCACTGGCTAGGCACTGGTTAGGCACTGGCTAGACACTGGCTAGGCACTGGCTAGACACTGGCTAGGCACTGGCTAGACACTGGCTAGGCACTGGCTAGACACTGGCTAGGCACTGGCTAGACACTGGCTAGGCACTGGCTAGACACTGGCTAGGCACTGGCTAGACACTGGCTAGACACTGGCTAGACACTGGCTAGGCACTGGCTAGGCACTGGTTAGGCACTGGCTAGACACTGGCTAGGCACTGGCTAGGCACTGGCTAGACACTGGCTAGGCACTGGCTAGACACTGGCTAGGCACTGGCTAGACACTGGCTAGACACTGGCTAGACACTGGCTAGACACTGGCTAGACACTGGCTAGACACTGGCTAGACACTGGCTAGGCACTGGCTAGACACTGGCTAGACACTGGCTAGGCACTGGCTAGGCACTGGCTAGGCACTGGCTAGACACTGGCTAGGCACTGGCTAGGCACTGGCTAGGCACTGGCTAGGCACTGGCTAGGCACTGGCTAGGCACTGGCTAGGCACTGGCTAGGCACTGGCTAGGCACTGGCTAGGCACTGGCTAGGCACTGGCTAGGCACTGGCTAGGCACTGGCTAGGCACTGGCTAGGCACTGGCTAGGCACTGGCTAGGCACTGGCTAGGCACTGGCTAGGCACTGGCTAGGCACTGGCTAGGCACTGGCTAGACACTGGCTAGGCACTGGCTAGGCACTGGCTAGGCACTGGCTAGGCACTGGCTAGGCACTGGCTAGGCACTGGCTAGGCACTGGCTAGACACTGGCTAGGCACTGGCTAGGCACTGGCTAGACACTGGCTAGGCACTGGCTAGGCACTGGCTAGACACTAGCTAGCCACTGGCCAGGCACTGGCTAGACACTGGTTTGGCACTGGCTAGACACTGGCTAGGCACTGGCTAGACACTGGCTAAACACTGGCTAGACACTAGCTAGGCACTGGCTAGACAAGGATGGACACAGGTTAAACACTAGCTAGATCCAGGCTAGATACAGGCTAGACACATGGTAGAAAAAGGCAAAACACAGGATAAAAACTGGCTAGACAAAGGCTTATTTAAGGATAGACACAACCTAATCAAGGCTTGACATAGGATATACACAGGCTTGACACTGGGTAGACACTGGCTAACAACTAGCTAGGCACTGGCTATTCACTGGCTAGGCACTAGCTAGCCACTGGCCAGGCACTGGCTAGACACTGGCTAGACACTGGATAGGCACTGGCTAGGCACTGGCTAGGCACTAGCTAGGCACTGGCTAGACACTGGCTAGACACTGGCTAGACACTGGCTAGACACTGGCTAGACACTGGCTAGGCACTGGCTAGGCACTGGCTAGGCACTGGCTAGGCACTGGCCATGACACTGGCTAGACACTGGCTAGACACTGGCTAGGCACTGGCTAGACACTGGCTAGGCACTGGCTAGACACTGGCTAGGCACTGGCTAGACACTGGCTAGGCACTGGCTAGGCACTGGCTAGACACTGGCACTGGCTAGACACTGGCTAGGCACTGGCTAGACACTGGCTAGGCACTGGCTAGGCACTGGCTAGACACTGGCTAGGCACTGGCTAGACACTGGCTAGGCACTGGCTAGGCACTGGCTAGGCACTAGCTAGCCACTGGCCAGGCACTGGCTAGACACTGGCTAGGCACTGGCTAGGCACTGGCTAGGCACTGGCTAGACACTGGCTAGGCACTGGCTAGACACTGGCTAGGCACTGGCTAGACACTGGCTAGGCACTGGCTAGACACTGGCTAGGCACTGGCTAGACACTGGCACTGGCTAGACACTGGCTAGGCACTGGCTAGGCACTGGCTAGGCACTGGCTAGACACTGGCTAGGCACTGGTTTGGCACTGGCTAGACACTGGCTAGGCACTGGCTAGACACTGGCTAGGCACTGGCTAGACACTGGCTAGGCACTGGCTAGACACTGGCTAGGCACTGGCTAGACACTGGCTAGGCACTGGCTAGGCACTGGCTAGGCACTGGCTAGACACTGGCTAGGCACTGGCTAGACACTGGCTAGACACTGGCTAGACACTAGCTAGGCACTGGCTAGACACTAGCTGGGCACAGGAAAAACACAAGATAAAAACAGGCTAGACACAGGCTTAATTCAGGCTAGACACAAACTAATCACAGGCTAGACAAAGGATGGACACAGGTTAAACACTAGCTAGATCCAGGCTAGATACAGGCTAGACACATGGTAGAAAAAGGCAAAACACAGGATAAAAACTGGCTAGACAAAGGCTTATTTAAGGATAGACACAACCTAATCAAGGCTTGACATAGGATATACACAGGCTTGACACTGGGTAGACACTGGCTAGACACTAGCTAGGCACTGGCTATTCACTGGCTAGGCACTAGCTAGCCACTGGCCAGGCACTGGCTAGACACTGGCTAGACACTGGCTAGGCACTGGCTAGGCACTGGCTAGGCACTGGCTAGGCACTGGCTAGACACTGGCTAGACACTGGCTAGACACTGGCTAGACACTGGCTAGACACTGGCTAGGCACTGGCTAGACACTGGCTAGGCACTGGCTAGGCACTGGCTAGGCACTGGCTAGGCACTGGCTAGGCACTGGCTAGGCACTGGCTAGACACTGGCTAGACACTGGCTAGGCACTGGCTAGGCACTGGCTAGGCACTGGCTAGGACACTGGCTAGGCACTGGCTAGACACTGGCTAGGCACTGGCTAGACACTGGCTAGGCACTGGCTAGACACTGGCTAGGCACTGGCTAGACACTGGCTAGGCACTGGCTAGACACTGGCTAGACACTGGCTAGGCACTGGCTAGACACTGGCTAGGCACTGGCTAGACACTGGCTAGACACTGGCTAGACACTGGCTAGACACTGGCTAGGCACTGGCTAGACACTGGCTAGGCACTGGCTAGACACTGGCTAGACACTGGCTAGACACTGGCTAGGCACTGGCTAGACACTGGCTGAAGGCACTGGCTAGACACTGGCTAGGCACTGGCTAGGACACTGGCTAGGCACTGGCTAGGACACTGGCTAGGCACTGGCTAGACACTGGCTAGACACTGGCTAGGCACTGGCTAGACACTGGCTAGGCACTGGCTAGACACTGGCTAGGCACTGGCTAGACACTGGCTAGGCACTGGCTAGACACTGGCTAGGCACTGGCTAGACACTGGCACTGGCTAGGCACTGGCTAGGCACTGGCTAGACACTGGCCTAGGCACTGGCTAGGCACTGGCTAGGCACTGGCTAGACACTGGCTAGGCACTGGCTAGACACTGGCTAGGCACTGGCTAGGCACTGGCTTGGACACTGGCTAGACACTGGCTAGGCACTGGCTAGACACTGGCTAGGCACTGGCTAGACACTGGCTAGGCACTGGCTAGACACTGGCTAGGCACTGGCTAGACACTGGCTAGGCACTGGCTAGGCACTGGCTAGACACTGGCTAGGCACTGGCTAGGCACTGGCTAGGCACTGGCTAGACACTGGCTAGGCACTGGCTAGACACTGGCTAGGCACTGGCTAGGCACTGGCTAGGCACTGGCTAGGCACTGGCTAGGCACTGGCTAGGCACTGGCTAGGCACTGGCTAGGCACTGGCTAGACACTGGCTAGGCACTGGCTAGACACTGGCTAGGCACTGGCTAGACACTGGCTAGGCACTGGCTAGGCACTGGCTAGGCACTGGTCTAGGCACTGGCTAGACACTGGCTAGGCACTGGCTAGGCACTGGCTAGACACTGGCTAGGCACTGGCTAGACACTGGCTAGGCACTGGCTAGACACTGGCTAGGCACTGGCTAGGCACTGGCTAGGCACTGGCTAGACACTGGCTAGGCACTGGCTAGACACTGGCTAGGCACTGGCTAGACACTGGCTAGGCACTGGCTAGACACTGGCTAGGCACTGGCTAGACACTGGCTAGGCACTGGCTAGGCACTGGCTAGGCACTGGCTAGACACTGGCTAGGACACTGGCTAGACACTGGCTAGGCACTGGCTAGGCACTGGCTAGGCACTGGCTAGACACTGGCTAGGCACTGGACACTGGCTAGACACTGGCTAGGCACTGGCTAGACACTGGCTAGGCACTGGCTAGACACTGGCTAGGCACTGGCTAGACACTGGCTAGGCACTGGCTAGACACTGGCTAGGCACTGGCTAGGCACTGGCTAGGCACTGGCTAGGCACTGGCTAGACACTGGCTAGACACTGGCTAGGCACTGGCTAGACACTGGCTAGGCACTGGCTAGACACTGGCTAGGCACTGGCTAGGCACTGGCTAGGCACTGGCTAGGCACTGGCTAGGCACTGGCTAGGCACTGGCTAGGCACTGGCTAGGCACTGGCTAGGCACTGGCTAGACACTGGCTAGGCACTGGCTAGACTCTGGCTAGGCACTGGCTGGACACTGGCTAGGCACTGGCTAGACACTGGCTAGGCACTGGCTAGACACTGGCTAGGCACTGGCTAGACACTGGCTAGGCACTGGCTAGGCACTGGCTAGGCACTGGCTAGACACTGGCTAGACACTGGCTAGGCACTGGCTAGACACTAGCTGGGCACAGGAAAAACACAAGATAAAAACAGGCTAGACACAGGCTTAATTCAGGCTAGACACAAACTAATCACAGGCTAGACAAAGGATGGACACAGGTTAAACACTAGCTAGATCCAGGCTAGATACAGGCTAGACACATGGTAGAAAAAGGCAAAACACAGGATAAAAACTGGCTAGACAAAGGCTTATTTAAGGATAGACACAACCTAATCAAGGCTTGACATAGGATATACACAGGCTTGACACTGGGTAGACACTGGCTAGACACTAGCTAGGCACTGGCTATTCACTGGCTAGGCACTGGCTAGGCACTGGCTAGCCACTGGCCAGGCACTGGCTAGACACTGGCTAGACACTGGATAGGCACTGGCTAGGCACTGGCTAGGCACTGGCTAGGCACTGGCTAGACACTGGCTAGGCACTGGCTAGACACTGGCTAGGCACTGGCTAGACACTGGCCAGGCACTGGCTAGACACTGGCTAGGCACTGGCTAGACACTGGCTAGGCACTGGCTAGACACTGGCCAGACACTGGCTAGGCACTGGCTAGGCACTGGCTAGGCACTGGCTAGGCACTGGCTAGGCACTGGCTAGGCACTGGCTAGGCACTGGCTAGGCACTGGCTAGGCACTGGCTAGGCACTGGCTAGGCACTGGCCAGGACACTGGCTAGACACTGGCTAGGCACTGGCTAGGCACTGGCTAGGCACTGGCTAGACACTGGCTAGGCACTGGCTAGACACTGGCTAGGCACTGGCTAGGCACTGGCTAGACACTGGCTAGACACTGGCTAGACACTGGCTAGGCACTGGCTAGACACTGGCTAGACACTGGCTAGACACTGGCTAGACACTGGCTAGGCACTGGCTAGACACTGGCTAGGCACTGGCTAGACACTGGCTAGGCACTGGCTAGACACTGGCTAGGCACTGGCTAGACACTGGCTAGGCACTGGCTAGACACTGGCTAGGCACTGGCTAGGCACTGGCTAGACACTGGCTAGACACTGGCTAGGCACTGGCTAGGCACTGGCTAGGCACTGGCTAGACACTGGCTAGGCACTGGCTAGGCACTGGCTAGGCACTGGCTAGGACACTGGCTAGGCACTGGCTAGGCACTGGCTAGGCACTGGCTAGACACTGGCTAGGCACTGGCTAGACACTGGCTAGGCACTGGCTAGACACTGGCTAGGCACTGGCTAGACACTGGCTAGGCACTGGCTAGGCACTGGCTAGGCACTGGCTAGGCACTGGCTAGGCACTGGCTAGGCACTGGTTTGGCACTGGCTAGACACTGGCTAGGCACTGGCTAGACACTGGCTAGGCACTGGCTAGACACTGGCTAGGCACTGGCTAGACACTGGCTAGGCACTGGCTAGGCACTGGCTAGGCACTGGCTAGGCACTGGCTAGGCACTGGCTAGACACTGGCTAGGCACTGGCTAGACACTGGCTAGGCACTGGCTAGACACTGGCTAGGCACTGGCTAGACACTGGCTAGGCACTGGCTAGACACTGGCTAGGCACTGGCTAGACACTGGCTAGGCACTGGCTAGGCACTGGCTAGGCACTGGCTAGGCACTGGCTAGACACTGGCTAGGCACTGGCTAGGCACTGGCTAGGCACTGGCTAGGCACTGGCTAGGCACTGGCTAGGCACTGGCTAGGCACTGGCTAGACACTGGCTAGGCACTGGCTAGGCACTGGCTAGACACTGGCTAGGCACTGGCTAGACACTGGCTAGACACTGGCTAGGCACTGGCTAGACACTGGCTAGGCACTGGCTAGGCACTGGCTAGACACTGGCTAGGCACTGGCTAGACACTGGCTAGGCACTGGCTAGGCACTGGCTAGGCACTGGCTAGGCACTGGCTAGGCACTGGCTAGGCACTGGCTAGGCACTGGCTAGGCACTGGCTAGGCACTGGTTAGGCACTGGCTGGCAGGCACTGGCTAGGCACTGGCTAGACACTGGCTAGGCACTGGCTAGACACTGGCTAGGCACTGGCTAGACACTGGCTAGGCACTGGCTAGACACTGGCTAGGCACTGGCTAGACACTGGCTAGGCACTGGCTAGACACTGGCTAGGCACTGGCTAGACACTGGCTAAACACTGGCTAGACACTAGCTAGGCACTGGCTAGACACTAGCTGGGCACAGGAAAAACACAAGATAAAAACAGGCTAGACACAGGCTTAATTCAGGCTAGACACAAACTAATCACAGGCTAGACAAAGGATGGACACAGGTTAAACACTAGCTAGATCCAGGCTAGATACAGGCTAGACACATGGTAGAAAAAGGCAAAACACAGGATAAAAACTGGCTAGACAAAGGCTTATTTAAGGATAGACACAACCTAATCAAGGCTTGACATAGGATATACACAGGCTTGACACTGGGTAGACACTGGCTAACAACTAGCTAGGCACTGGCTATTCACTGGCTAGGCACTAGCTAGCCACTGGCCAGGCACTGGCTAGACACTGGCTAGACACTGGATAGGCACTGGCTAGGCACTGGCTAGGCACTAGCTAGGCACTGGCTAGACACTGGCTAGGCACTGGCTAGACTCTGGCTAGGCACTAACTATACTCTGGCTAGGCACTGGCTAGACTCTGGCTAGGCACTGGCTAGACACTGGCCATGAACTGGCTAGACACTGGCAAGACACTGGCTAGGCACTGGCTACGCACTGGCTAGGCACTGGCTACGCACTGGCTAGGCACTGGCTACGCACTGGCTAGGCACTGGCTAGACACTGGCTAGGCACTGGCTAGGCACTGGCTAGGCACTGGCTAGACACTGACTGGCTAGGCACTGGCTAGCCACTGGCTAGACACTGGCTAGGCACTGGCTAGACACTGGCTAGGCACTGGCTAGACACTGGCTAGGCACTGGCTAGACACTGGCTAGGCACTGGCTAGACACTGGCTAGGCACTGGCTAGACACTGGCTAGGCACTGGCTAGGCACTGGCTAGACACTGGCTAGGCACTGGCTAGGCACTGGCTAGGCACTGGCTAGACACTGGCTAGGCACTGGCTAGGCACTGGCTAGACACTGGCTAGGTTGGCACTGGCTAGGCACTGGCTAGGCACTGGCTAGACACTGGCTAGGCACTGGCTAGGCACTGGCTAGACACTGGCTAGGCACTGGCTAGACACTGGCTAGGCACTGGCTAGGCACTGGCTAGGCACTGGCTAGACACTGGCTAGGCACTGGCTAGACACTGGCTAGGCACTGGCTAGGCACTGGCTAGGCACTGGCTAGACACTGGCTAGGCACTGGCTAGGCACTGGCTAGGCACTGGCTAGGCACTGGCTAGGCACTGGCTAGGCACTGGCTAGACACTGGCTAGGCACTGGCTAGGCACTGGCTAGGCACTGGCTAGGCACTGGCTAGGCACTGGCTAGGCACTGGCTAGGCACTGGCTAGACACTGGCTAGGCACTGGCTAGGCACTGGCTAGACACTGGCTAGGCACTGGCTAGACACTGGCTAGGCACTGGCTAGGCACTGGCTAGGCACTGGCTAGACACTGGCTAGGCACTGGCTAGACACTGGCTAGGCACTGGCTAGACACTGGCTAGGCACTGGCTAGACACTGGCTAGGCACTGGCTAGGCACTGGCTAGGCACTGGCTAGGCACTGGCTAGACACTGGCTAGGCACTGGCTAGGCACTGGCTAGGCACTGGCTAGGCACTGGCTAGGCACTGGCTAGACACTGGCTAGACACTGGCTAGACACTGGCTAGGCACTGGCTAGGCACTGGCTAGGCACTGGCTAGGCACTGGCTAGGCACTGGCTAGACACTGGCTAGGCACTGGCTAGACACTGGCTAGGACACTGGCTAGGCACTGGCTAGGCACTGGCTAGGCACTGGCTAGGCACTGGCTAGACACTGGCTAGACACTGGCTAGGCACTGGCTAGACACTGGCTAGACACTGGCTAGACACTGGCTAGGCACTGGCTAGGCACTGGCTAGGCACTGGCTAGGCACTGGCTAGACACTGGCTAGGCACTGGCTAGGCACTGGCTAGGCACTGGCTAGACACTGGCTAGGCACTGGCTAGGCACTGGCTAGGCACTGGCTAGACACTGGCTAGGCACTGGCTAGACACTGGCTAGACACTGGCTAGGCACTGGCTAGACACTGGCTAGGCACTGGCTAGACACTGGCTAGGCACTGGCTAGACACTGGCTAGGCACTGGCTAGACACTGGCTAGGCACTGGCTAGGCACTGGCTAGGCACTGGCTAGGCACTGGCTAGGCACTGGCTAGGCACTGGCTAGGCACTGGCTAGACACTGGCTAGGCACTGGCTAGACACTGGCTAGACACTGGCTAGACACTGGCTAGACACTGGCTAGACACTGGCTAGGCACTGGCTAGACACTGGCTAGGCACTGGCTAGGCACTGGCTAGGCACTGGCTAGGCACTGGCTAGGCACTGGCTAGGCACTGGCTAGGCACTGGCTAGACACTGGCTAGACACTGGCTAGACACTGGCTAGACACTGGCTAGGCACTGGCTAGACACTGGCTAGGCACTGGCTAGGCACTGGCTAGACACTGGCTAGGCACTGGCTAGGCACTGGCCTAGACACTGGCTAGGCACTAGGCACTGGCTAGGCACTGGCTAGACACTGGCTAGGCACTGGCTAGGCACTGGCTAGGCACTGGTTGGCACTAGACACTGGCTAGGCACTGGCTAGACACTGGCTAGGCACTGGCTAGACACTGGCTAGGCACTGGCTAGACACTGGCTAGGCACTGGCTAGACAGGCACTGGCTAGGCACTGGCTAGACACTGGCTAGGCACTGGCTAGACACTGGCTAGGCACTGGCTAGACACTGGCTAGGCACTGGCTAGACACTGGCTAGACACTGGCTAGACACTGGCTAGACACTGGCTAGGCACTGGCTAGACACTGGCTAGGCACTGACACTGGCTAGGCACTGGCTAGGCACTGGCTAGGCACTGGCAGAGCACTGGCTAGGCACTGGCTAGGCACTGGCTAGGCACTGGCTAGGCACTGGCTAGGCACTGGCTAGGCACTGGCTAGGCACTGGCTAGGCACTGGCTAGGCACTGGCTAGGCACTGGCTAGGCACTGGCTAGGCACTGGCTAGACACTGGCTAGGCACTGGCTAGACACTGGCTAGGCACTGGCTAGACACTGGCTGGGCACTGGCTAGACACTGGCTAGGCACTGGCTAGGCACTGGCTAGGCACTGGCTAGGCACTGGCTAGACACTGGCTAGGCACTGGCTAGGCACTGGCTAGGCACTGGCTAGGCACTGGCTAGGCACTGGCTAGGCACTGGCTAGGCACTGGCTAGGCACTGGCTAGGCACTGGTTAGGCACTGGCTAGGCACTGGCTAGGCACTGGCTAGGCACTGGCTAGGCACTGGCTAGGCACTGGCTAGGCACTGGCTAGACACTGGCTAGGCACTGGCTAGGCACTGGCTAGACACTGGCTAGACACTGGCTAGACACTGGCTAGACACTGGCTAGACACTGGCTAGACACTGGCTAGGCACTGGCTAGGCACTGGCTAGGCACTGGCTAGGCACTGGCTAGACACTGGCTAGGCACTGGCTAGACACTGGCTAGGCACTGGCTAGGCACTGGCTAGGCACTGGCTAGGCACTGGCTAGACACTGGCTAGACACTGGCTAGGCACTGGCTAGACACTGGCTAGGCACTGGCTAGACACTGGCTAGGCACTGGCTAGACACTGGCTAGACACTGGCTAGGCACTGGCTAGGCACTGGCTAGACACTGGCTAGGCACTGGCTAGGCACTGGCTAGGCACTGGCTAGGCACTGGCTAGACACTGGCTAGGCACTGGCTAGACACTGGCTAGGCACTGGCTAGACACTGGCTAGGCACTGGCTAGACACTGGCTAGGCACTGGCTAGGCACTGGTTAGGCACTGGCTAGACACTGGCTAGGCACTGGCTAGGCACTGGCTAGGCACTGGCTAGGACACTGGCTAGACACTGGCTAGGCACTGGCTAGGCACTGGCTAGACACTGGCTAGGCACTGGCTAGACACTGGCTAGGCACTGGCTAGACACTGGCTAGGCACTGGCTAGACACTGGCTAGGCACTGGCTAGGCACTGGCTAGGCACTGGCTAGGCACTGGCTAGGCACTGGCTAGGCACTGGCTAGACACTGGCTAGGCACTGGCTAGGCACTGGCTAGGCACTGGCTAGGCACTGGCTAGACACTGGCTAGGCACTGGCTAGACACTGGCTAGACACTGGCTAGGCACTGCAGTGCACTGGTTAGGCACTGGCTAGGCACTGGCTAGACACTGGCTAGGCACTGGCTAGACACTGGCTAGACACTGGCTAGACACTGGCTAGGCACTGGCTAGACACTGGCTAGGCACTGGCTAGGCACTGGCTAGGCACTGGCTAGGCACTGGCTAGGCACTGGCTAGGCACTGGCTAGACACTGGCTAGGCACTGGCTAGGCACTGGCTAGGCACTGGCTAGGCACTGGCTAGACACTGGCTAGGCACTGGCTAGACACTGGCTGGACACTGGCTAGACACTGGCTAGGCACTGGCTAGACACTGGCTAGGCACTGGCTAGACACTGGCTAGGCACTGGCACTGGCTAGACACTGGCTAGGCACTGGCTAGGACACTGGCTAGGCACTGGCTAGAGCACTGGCTAGGCACTGGCTAGGCACTGGCTAGGCACTGGCTAGGCACTGGCTAGGCACTGGCTAGGCACTGGCTAGGCACTGGCTAGGCACTGGCTAGGCACTGGCTAGGCACTGGCTAGGCACTGGCTAGGCACTGGCTAGGCACTGGCTAGGCACTGGCTAGACACTGGCTAGGCACTGGCTAGACACTGGCTAGGCACTGGCTAGGCACTGGCTAGGCACTGGCTAGACACTGGCTAGGCACTGGCTAGACACTGGCTAGGACACTGGCTAGACACTGGCTAGGCACTGGCTAGGCACTGGCTAGGCACTGGCTAGGCACTGGCTAGGCACTGGCTAGGCACTGGCTAGACACTGGCTAGGCACTGGCTAGGCACTGGCTAGGCACTGGCTAGGCACTGGCTAGGCACTGGCTAGGCACTGGCTAGGCACTGGCTAGGCACTGGCTAGGCACTGGCTAGGCACTGGCTAGGCACTGGCTAGACACTGGCTAGACACTGGCTAGACACTGGCTAGGCACTGGCTAGACACTGGCTAGGCACTGGCTAGACACTGGCTAGGCACTGGCTAGACACTGGCTAGGCACTGGCTAGACACTGGCTAGGCACTGGCTAGACTCTGGACACTGGCTAGGCACTGGCTAGGCACTGGCTAGACACTGCCTAGGCACTGGCTAGGCACTGGACTTGGCACTGGCTAGACACTGGCTAGGCACTGGCTAGGCACTGGCTAGGCACTGGCTAGGCACTGGCTAGGCACTGGCTAGGCACTGGCTAGACACTGGCTAGGCACTGGCTAGACACTGGCTAGACACTGGCTAGACACTGGCTAGGCACTGGCTAGGGCACTGGCCAGGCACTGGCTAGACACTGGCTAGGCACTGGCTAGACACTGGCTAGGCACTGGCTAGACACTGGCTAGGCACTAACTAGACACTGGCTAGACACTGGCTTGGCACTGGCTAGACACTGGC
>JAECXB010000214.1:0-15308 GCA_018151435.1 Zaprionus africanus
ACGACATGCTGTCTTCATGGTCTGATTGCGCCACTCATTTAATTAGGCGTTATAAATATTAAGAAGCAGAAGAGTCAACGAAGGGGAAAGGCAAGCCTAAAGATATTCCAAAGAGCATGGTACGGCTTCGTTTTCGTGTGCACAGGGCAATCAAGAATTGCAGAAATCTAGCAAGAAAGCGGGATTCAATTGTAATTATTGTCAGAGCCTGGAATACAATATTCATTCTTGCCCCTCCTTTAGCTCTTTGTCTGTGACAGATCGTTTTGCATTCGTAAAAACTAATAAATTATTCATAAATTGCTTAAATAGTGGCCATATGGTTTCAAACTGCAAATCTTCAAAGTGTCACAAAGTCGCACCATTCCCTACTTCATAGGTATGAGTTAAGAGCTAAACAAACACCTAGCACTGACCAGGTTATTTTAGCGACGGCAAGTGTTCAGGTCAAGGACCGATTTGCCCAAGTTCATCTGGCAGAGCCTTGTTGGATTCAGGGTCGCAAATTAATTTTATGTCTGAATCTTTGGCAAAACAATTAAGATTGCAACGAAAGCGTCATAACAATAGGTGAATCAACTACATCAATAAAACATAAAGTATCCGCTTATGTTCAGTCTCGCTTAAATTCGTACGGCTAAACCGATTTTTGGGTATTAAGGTATATGTCTTCGTGTCAGCCCGGGCAAATGCTGCTTCTGACAAATGGAAAATACCTGCTAACATACTTAGCATTGGCCTATCCAGAGTTTCATAAACCTGCAAGGATTGATTTGTTGCTAGGAGAGGAAGCATGCTTTAATTTGCTGTGCGTCGGGAAAATTAAATAAAGTGCAGAGCTTCCGTCAATCCAAAACCTTATTCGGTTGGATTGTATCCGGCAAATATAGCCGTGAACTAAATCATCGAAAATTGAGCTGCAATATAGTAGTTCAAAAACGGAATGTTCTCTCGAATCATTGGTGGAACGGTTTTTTGAGTTAGACATGTAGGTCTTGTCTCTTTCGCTTTAT
This sequence comes from Zaprionus africanus, assembly GCA_018151435.1. NCBI lineage: Eukaryota > Metazoa > Arthropoda > Insecta > Diptera > Drosophilidae > Zaprionus > Zaprionus africanus. The sequence goes on from JAECXB010000214.1 coordinate 1,014, forward strand.
GCTTTAGACTGTCTTTTATTCTTCTTGTTCTTACTTGTATTCTACTTTTTACAGTGTATGTTAATGTTAACAGATATCGTTATGTTTACTTATGGATAATATTTACAGAGTATGTATATATGTATATGTTTACAGAGTATATTATTTAACAGATATGCTTATTGCAGTGTGCTCATCTGCTACAATTCGGCCTTCCTGACCTGAGAGCTCCTGATCTCTTATTATTTAATGTTTGTTTTTTCATTTGATTCTCCTTGTCTAACTATGGTCGTATATTTGCGACGGCCCAAATCCCTTTGTACGGAAATCTTGACTGCTGAAAGTTTTCAACATCCTCCAATGCGCATCTTTCATTTTGTAGTATTTTTGTTATTCTATAAGGACCTTTGAACTTTGGGATTAGTTTTTTTGATTCACCCGTATGTGAATCGAAGTTTTTAATCATAACTAGATCTTCTTTTTTATACTTGTGTGGTGTCTTTTTGTGTCTACTGCATTCTTATTGTATTCCTGTACATTCTTGATTTGTTTATCTGCTTCGTGCCTAATTTCGTTCAAATCTCTCGATATCTGATTGCTACCTAATTCTTGTAATTTTCTCTTAATGTATCTAAAACTTTGCCTTTTTGCGATACTCCAAACATTACTTTGCTTGGATGATCGTTAATTGACCTTTGTACTGTTTTGTTTAATGCGTACTCAACTGTTTCTAATACTGTATCCCAATGTTTTCCTTTGTCAGGTTCTATTAATTTCGCAATCATTGGGTCTATAATTCTATTGACTCTTTCAACTTGGCCATTGACTTGTGGCGATCCTGTTGCAATTTTAACATGTTTATAACCAGTACATGTTTATTGGCCCTACTATTATCTATTGGGCCGTAATGATCTATGTGTATTACATCAAAAGGAATGCTTTCTTTTGGAATGTTATGTAAGAATCCTTCGTTTTTACCCCTCTGTGCTGAGTAAGCTATGCATTTGAGACATTGGCTGATGTGCTGTTTCGCCTTTGCTTTTATATTTGGAAACCAGTAACTTTTTAAAATGGTATCTACCATTTTGTCTATTCCAATGTGTCCTAGTTCGTAATGGTACTTATACGGGACGTGATCTTCCATTTTTTGGGATACATGAAATAAAAGTGATTCGCTATTTTTTTTCATTGAATAACGCCGTTTCTCATTTTGCAATGTTTGTCTTCAACATTTTGTAATTTTTCGCGTATTTTTATAATGTTTTTATCTTTGTTCTGGCATATTATTAAACTTTCCTCGAAAGAATTTGAGTCGATCGTTAATATGTGTGTGTTTCTGCTCAGCGCGTCAACATGTTGCATACGCTTTCCTGAACGATGCTCTAGTGTATAATCATAGTTTTGTAACTCAAGTGCCCATCGAGCTATTCTTGGGCATAAATCTCTTTTACTCAATAAGTGCGCTGCAATCTGTGACTATCTTGAATTGAATGCCTTGCAAGTAAATTCTAAACCGTTGTAAGGAGTTGTGAGGACTCAAATTTTGAGCCTCACAACTTCTTTATTGCTAATTTACTTTCTCCCAGCTATTTAATTTATTAAGTCACCAGTGCAGGGTATAAGCTAGTCAGGCCAGTCTTCGAAAAGTCAAACGCATAGGCCCCATTAGCATGAGTATAGGGTATACGGCTCGCTCTCAGCAAAACACACCACCATTCATATACTTAAAACTGGAGTAAGCGAGACAGCAGCAATCGATCAGTAAGCGCACGCAGAGCAGCAACAACGTATGCACCGAACGTGAGCGGTCCGCTCAACAACGGGACAGAGACCGCACGCACATAACCGTCCGGACACGAGCGCGCTCAGAGAGCGCCAACAGCGAATGCCCTCAGAGAGCGCCAACAGCGAATGCGCTCAGAGAGCGCCAACCGCGAACGCACTCAAAGGGCGGCGCTCCCAACAGACGCACTCGTTCAATAGCTGAAGAGAGAGCGCACGCACACAGACGCCCACGCACGCGCACGCACACTCACGTCTGCGCATAAGCGCAGTGAAAATTCGGGAGAAGATCACTCAAGCTGCAGTGCACGCGCTCACGCACTCAAAAATGAGCGAAAGCGTGTGCAACGATGGAAATGCAACCGAAGCTCTCCGAGTGAAACCGGTACATGAGCACCGGTAAGTCAGTGGAGTGGGTAAAATGAGATCGGACAGTGTCCCTCGACACGGCAAGTGCGAAAGAAGTGCGAAACCAAGTGCCATGGAGACAAGTCCGAGAAAATAAACGAGAACACAAGGGTGACAACACAGGATCACGGGACGAAATCACAGAAGATCTAAGGGAAACAACGAGCCAACAAGGAAAGCAACAAGGAAGAACCGAATCCAGAGAAATGTACAAGACCAGCGAGGTGAGCGAGCCACACCGTAGTACAAGGCAGGGAAACGCGTAGCTTAGGAATTGGGGAAACAGCGCACGGTGCCAGGCAGGGACATAAGGAAGTAGGAATAATTATTAAGAAATTTGTGCAAAATAAAACAGCCAGTGAAACGACAGTGCAGTTGTTTTCCAAAAACGAGTGAGAAGTACCACGGTACTTCGTGCGAGAGCCCCAGTTGTGAGATGCAAAAACCACTCAAACTGGAGGCGCTCGAAAACAGGGTGCCTTTTTAGGAGGTTCCTAACTGTGGACTTGTAGCTCAAATATGTGTAGTTTTGCAAGTTATATTTCAGTGGGTGTTCCCACGGTGCCGGGGTTTCACTGGTGTGACGACGGTCAAATTCCGTTCCATACAGTGAAGCTTCTGGTACGGTCACGCAGGTCTCAGGAGCTGACGGTCAAATCCCGGTTTCCTGAGACTTAACTGCGGAGGGGACATCAGGTAGACATCACTTTCTCCGCCTTCGGCCACTTACAGATCACCCCACTCTGCCCCAAGTCGGCCTCTCCGCTTGAAAGCCTTTGCCTTCCCCCCTCGCGACGACCCAAATATTTCACCACCTCGTCCAGGGTCTCAGCACCAATACAAATATTCTTGTAAAGGTAACCCTGGTGCGATTGAGCCGACCCCAGCCATAGAACGCTACCTTACAGAGTATATGATTGCGAGAGTTTCGAGCTCGAAGCTGTGGTATCTGGTTTCGACGTCAGTTGTTCGTTTTGATAAATAGAACACTGGGTGAAGCTTGTCATCGCTCTTTCTTTGCATGAGAATTGCCCCGAAACCTAGTGCGCTAGCATCGCAATGTAATTCAGTTGGGTCATTAGGATTATATAATGCTAAAATAGGTGCTTCAAGTCGCCTTGCTCTCTTCCCAGGGAACGGACGTGTTTTTTTCTGCGCTTCGATATTTTCGCGTTTTTATTAAAAACAACCGGTGTTTTATAGATCTTTTATTTTAAAACCGATCTTTTGATAGCCCGTTCACGACGCGTGTGCATGCCTTTCCAATTAGTCAAACTAATCGTTGTTTGCTAATTTTATATTTTTGGTGCATTGGTTCTGTTCCTCTGGTGCTTTGTTTACATCTTTACTCTTTTCGGTAAGCAACGTTGTTGTTAGTGGCTCACCGCAATTACTCTCTTTCATATCTATCCTAATTCTTTGAGCGCGCCTAAGCATCACTCACGCTTTGCCGCTCTCTCAACTGCACTGTTGTTTCACTGCTGTTTGACTGTTTTTGCTCTCTCTGCTCTCTGCCTTTTGCGCGTGCCAATTTCATTTTCTTGCGCACATATCTCTTTTTCTTGTTTTTGTTTTGTTTTCTTTGCGGCTGTTTTGATTTGTTACAGTAGGTGTCCCCTATAATAGACGCATTGATTTGTTTTAAAAAATCCTGCCTTAAGCAGGTGACGGCTGCCCAGCCAAGCATTTCGTGTTGGCTATGTGATAAAGTAGAACACGCGAGATGTGCCGGTTTTTCTGGATCGACGGCTGATGCCGTAGCTAAGCGCACTGGGTTGCGTTATTGCTGCGATATGTGTAGGGAAGTGGAGGGCGAAATTTGTTCGTTTATGCGGCAAACAAAGATTAGATTTAGGGAACTGCTTGGAAGTTTTCGCACACTATCCGACCAGTTCTCAGCGCTCGATTCATCTTTCAATAACCTTAAGTTATTGAACGAATCCCCAAAGCGCAAAAAATCCACCCGCATAGAGGAGCCTATTATCGCCACCCGGCTCCCTATAATTGACCAGCCAGGTACGCCAATGACACAGCCGGAAATGTCGTTCACCAATCTCCCGATGGTAACGAGATCTGCGGCAAAATCAATTTCGATTCCCAAAAATGTCATTGAGTGTATGCTACCAGTGACGCCCAAATGTTCCATTATTTCCGCTGTGGTCTCGTTGCCCGTGCCACAGAAAATAGTGTTGCCTAAGGCGTGTGTTCACGTTCTGGTTTACCAGAAGAGAACCTGTGCTCTGGAATTATACCTGAGATTATAGGTGTTCCACAAAAGAAACAGATTTTTGTTTCTAGGCTTGCCCCTGACCTTACATCAAATGATGTTAAAGCTTATATTCAAGCTAAAACCCAGGCCGATGATATAAAAGTGGAAAAATTTAAGTTTTCTTATGAGAGGGACATATCACCCTTTAAAATAAGTGCCCCGAACGAACTCTTAAGCAATATATGTTCGGCTAAATTTTGGCCGGAACGTGTAATGGTTAAAGAGTTTGAAGCAAGGAAAAGGAAAAATCGCCCACCGATTAAACTTCCTTTGCCTCCTCTAGCAGCAGCCCAAACAAAACCAAATAAAAAAAACTAACAAGCTCCTTAACTCTTTCATATCAAAATGTTAGAGGTATTTGTACTAAACTTTCAACTTTATACTTAAACAGTCTTTCTTTTTCTGCATAAATTGTTGTGTTTACTGAGACTTGGTTAAAGCCGGAGATCCTTAACTCCGAAGTCTTTCCAAATAAGTGAACAACCTACAGGTGTGATCGACCTGACCGACGTGGTGGTGGAGTTCTAATTGCAGTTGATTTCACCATCAATTCGGAACTTTTAGAACCGGAGATTCAATTTGGCATTGAATTACTCTGTGTAAAATTACACTTTCCCGGTTTTTTTCATTATATAACCTGTTCCTATATTCCGCCGTCGTCGGAATTATCAGTCTTTTTGCAACATTTGTCTGCAATACAGACCATATATAATCTGTTATCAGACAGAGAGCAATTTTTAATCCCGGGTGACTTCAATATTCCCGATTGTAATTGGACAGCAAGTGCTGATTCAAACTTTCTTCTGCCCTCACGGCAACATGACCTTTTGACGGTCTTGTTTGACATGTCATTGTCACAGGTCAATCATGTCTTAAACAGTAGTAACAGATCGTTAGACTTATGCTTTGTCTCGGATCCATCTAGAGTGAGCTTAAACAAGACTCAACCACTTTCCCTTCCTGAAGATCCATACCATCCTACTCTTGAAGTTTCTTTTGATTTTGGTGCATGTATGGTTAAGGGTGAAAAACTGTGTAATCGTGTACGCTGCTTTAGAAAAGCAGATTTTAACTTATTAAATGTGATGATTTCCCAATTTGAATGGTCAGAATTGTATTCGTCTACTGATATGATAGCGACCAATATTTTTTATAACACAATTAACTACTTTTTAGATATTTATGTTCCGTGTTTTTATCCAACTTACTCGAGTAAGCCGCCTGTGAATTTATAAATCAATGTCACAGTGGGTTGAAAAATTTAAAGTCGACCATATTTAAGAAACTGAAGCCAAGAACTTGGCTCATCTTCTACCTTTGGTCTCCCGCGCTTCCTTGTGGCACTGTTACTACAATTCAAGAGTTGTCAAATGGTATTGTTTGGCGTCATGTTCCAACTGACGCCTACCGGCTGATCTAAGGGTATCGAGACAAACTTTGATCGCGGAAGAAATTGGAAGCGCGTTGTGATTAAAAGGTTCATCGTTGTTCGATTTCGGAAAAGCACCAGTAAGCTACTGTAGAACTTCACATCAGTTCCAGTTAGCGTCACCCTGAAAACTATCTGTAGGTCTTTCTACTTCTAGTGTGTATGTTAATGTTAACGGATATGGTTATGTGTTACTTATCGCTAGTATTTACAAATGAATGTAAATAATATGAATATAAAATTTATGTTTTTAAATTTTTCCAAATAAAGCAGAATTTTCATTGTAAATGACGGAATTATAATCCATGGCCTTCTACAGTTAGCACCTGACTGTAGCGTTCGACTGGTTTCATTTGATTCTTCTTGTCTAACCATGGTCGTATATTTGCGACGGCCCAAATCCCTTTGTACGGAAGTCTTGACTGCTGAAAGTTTTTAACATCCTCCAATACGTATCTGTCATTTTGTAGTATTTTTGTTATTCTATAAGGACCTTTAAGGATTTTGGGATTAGTTTTTTTGATATACCCGTATGTGAATCGAAGTTTTTAATCATAACTAGATCTTCTTTTTTATACTTGTGTGGTGTCGATGTTTTTGTGTCTAATGCGTTCTTAGTGTATTCCCTTACTTTCTTGATTTGTTTATCTGCTTCGTGCCTAATTTCGTTCAAATCTCTCGATATCTGATTGCTACCTAATTCTTGTAAGTTTTCTCTTAATATATCTGAACCATTGCCTTTTTGCGATACTCCAAACATTACCTTGCTTGGATGATCGTTAATTGACCTTTGTACTGTGTTATTTAATGGGTACTCAACTGTTTCTAATACTGTATCCCAATGTATTCCTTTGGGCCTATAATTCTATTGACTCTTTCAACTTGGCCATTTGCTTGTGGCGATCCTGTTGCAATTTTAGCATGGTTCACTCCTTCTTCTTCTAAAAATTCTTCAAACTCTTTTGATGTGAAACATGTTCCTCGGTCTGATATTAAACATTTAGGTCTATTATAAGCTCGGAAATAATCTTTAAGTGCTACTACTGCTTCTCTTGATTTTGTTGTTTTGGCTGGGTATAGTCTTACAAATTTTGTAAATGCGTCTATTATAACCAGTACATGTTTATTGGCCCTACTATTATCGATTGGGCCGTAGTGATCTATGTGTATTACATCAAAAGGAATGCTTTCTTTTGGAATGGTATGTAAGAATCCTTCGTTTTTACCACTCTGTGCTTAGTAAGCTATGCATTTGAGACAATTACTAATGTGCTGCGTCGCCTTTGCTTTTATATTCGGAAACCAGTAACTTTTTAAAATGGTATCTATCATTTTGTCTATTCCAATGTGTCCTAGTTCGTTATGGTACTCATACAGGACGTGATCTTCCATTTCTTGGGGTACATAAAATATAAGTGATTCGCTATCTTTTTTTCTATAAATAACGCTATTTCTCATTTCGTAATGTTTGTCTTCAACATTGTGTAATTTTTCGCGTATTCTTATAATGTTTTTATCTTTGTTTTGGCTTATTGATAAACTTTCGTCGAAAGAATTTGAGTCGATCGTTAATATGTGTGTGTTTCTGCTCAGCGCGTCAACATGTTGCATACGCTTTCCTGAACGATGCTCTAGTGTATAATCATAGTTTTTTAACTCAAGTGCCCATCGAGCTATTCTTGGGGATATATCTCTTTTACTCAATGCCATGGTAAGTGCGCTGCAATCTGTGACTATCTTGAATTGAATGCCTTGCAAGTAAATTCTAAACCATTGTAAGGAGTATATGATTGATAGAGTTTCGAGCTCGAAGCTGTGGTATCTAGTTTCGACATCAGTTGTTCGTTTCGAAAAATAGAACACTGGGTGAAGCTTGTCATCGCTCTTTCTTTGCATGAGAATTGCCCCGAAACCTAGTGCGCTAGCATCGCAATGTAATTCAGTTGGGTCATTAGGATTATATAACGCTAAAATAGGTGCTTCAAGTAAGTTGTTTTTCTCCAAACTCAAACTTCTTATCTTTTCTAATGAGGTCATAAAGCGTTTTTGCTTTTGTTGAAGTCTTTTATGAAGCGCCTAAAGTGTGAGCATAGACCTATAAAGCTTTGCACGTCGTGTGCCTTTTGTGGTGTAGGAAAATTTTTTACCGCCTGTAGACCTTTGGTATCTGGCTTAATTCCTTTTCCCGATAGCAAGTATCCCAAATATTTGACTTCGGTGTAGAAAAATTCGCATTTATCTAGCCTTAATTCTAGTTTGTTCGCTACTAATCGATTTAACACTTCCTTTAATATTTCTAAAATGACTCTCAATATTCTTTTGTTGCTATCAAAATATCGTCCATGTAGACTAAAACTTTTACTTTCTCTGATTAGATCGAAAATAAGTCTTTCTTTCAGATTTGGATTACATTGTGCACCAGTGTTTAGGCCATACGGATCATTTGGTTCAGGGTATTCTATCGCAAATATATCCGCTGCAATGTTTATATCATGTTTTCCGCGCTCATTTTGAATACAATCATTGGTACATCGGCATAATTGTGATTTCTTAAACTATCATTTTGCATCTCATTTGTTTCAATTTAATTTCGCGTACTATCGTTTTTAGGATCACTATCTATCATGAGTTTATTCATCAAGCTTTTGTTTAAAATACTATTATTCTTTTTACGATCTCTTTGTGGGTTTGCGTTTATTATGCTATCACTCTCTGAGCTATCATTTTCACGTGTAATTTTACAAATATTCATAAAATCTCTACCTAACACTGCATCATAGCCCATCAATTCATCAGTCACAATTAATAATTCAAAACTATATTTATTTTTATTCATTATTACAAAACTTGGTATTTTTCCGATAATATTTAAACGACTATTATTTAGTCCGAAGTAATTTAAATTTAACATTTCATTTGACTTAAGATTTGTAGTTTCAAAAATTTTTTCGTATGTGTCCCAAGCTGGACTGTTTTACAAAACTTACTGGGGTTCCAGAATCGATCAGGCATTCTAAATATAAAACTTGATAAATTATCTCCTTAAAATAAATTTTATAATTTCTTACGTATTTATTTTTTGGGACATTCTTCTTTTGCGAGCACTGTGCAATCTTATGATCCGAGCTTCCACATCCGTAGCAAGATCCATATTCGCGCTTTGGTTTGCGGCACTCGACTGCAATGTGACCCAAGGAGTTACAATTAAAGCATCTGATTGTACCGGGGTCAGCTGCGAACGTAGTGCTATTATTTTGCCGTCTTTCCTTACGCTCCAAATCCTTTAGCGATACCTTTGAAAAGCCATGCAGCAGTTGAGTTGATGTTGTGAAGCTTTGTAGGTTTGTTTGATTGCGTAATTGGTCATTAGGAATTCCTTCGATAATGTTGTCTATCAATTCTTCATCATCCATCTGCACATTTATTGCCAACTGCATTTTTTCTTTAAAATATGCTGCAAAGTCTTCTTTGGCTTGCTATTAACGCCCGAGGAATTTGCGACGAGCTGATATTTTGCTTTCTTTTGTGATGAACATCTCGCACAGCTGACTCAATAACTCTGCAACGGGGATTGTCAATAAATTTGCATTTGATTGTAGCCATATTTGAGCTTGGTCTTTCAATTTTGTCATTATGAGCACACGCACATTATCGTCACTAAGTTCATACATGCTGGCGATCGTCTTTAACTGTGACACCCAAATATTTATTGGCACTTTGATTGGATAGTTGCCGTCAAAATCGGTTATTATTTCTTTTGCAATTGTCAGTGTGATATTATTTTTTCCAGAGATGTGAGTATCGTGAGTTACAGCTGCTGGCGTTGCCACTTCGTATTAGCGACTGGTCCCTTTGTTTTCATGTGAAAGGGTCACACCTACATTACGCCCAGTTTGAGCTTTTAGCGCGTCATTTTCCAATTGGAGTAACTGCAATTGGCGGCAAAGCGTTCCCAATGGCTGTGTCGTATTATTTTCCACATTGGCTTGCATGATCATGTTTTCGTCGCGTGTCTCTTGTACGCCATCATCTGGGTCACTAGCGTTTTCGGCGTCGATATGAGGTATGTCGTTGCCTGTCTGCATCAGTGTAGTGTCCCTTGGTGCGACGTTGGTAATTGGTTCCTCTTCAATCGAGTCTTCATCCAATCTCGGGCATGATCCTCGAATCTCTGGTGGCAATTCCTTGATACGTGCGGCCAACGCTGCTTTATTGCCCGTTCTTGGCAAGTCCAGCTTGTCCAGCCAATTTCGCATTTGCATTGCGGTGAAGTCCTCCACTGCGATCGGCTCCATTTTTCTTGTGTAATTTTGTGTATTCTTCGTAGACGAGGGGATTAGAAGAAAATGATCAACGCAAACGTATGTGTGAATGTGTGAAAAATTTTTTTTCCGTTATTCCGTTATCCCACTTCTGAAATTCTAGGTCTTGTGTCTCTTTCGCTTTATGTTTTAGACTGTCTTTTATTCTTCTTGTACTTATTCTACTCTTTACAGTGTATGTTAATGTTAACAGATATCGATATGTTTACTTATGGCTAATATTTACAGAGTGTGTATATATGTATAATGTTTACAAAGTATGTTATTCAACAGACATGCTTATTGCAGTGTGCTCAACTGCTACAGACATAACACCAGATGAGTCGAAGGCAATAAATAGAACAGCTGAAAAAGAGAGTGTGAGAATATTTTTTATTTTGCACAGTATACTTGGCATGTCATTTCAAACGGCCGAAAGGCGTTAACTTCAGCTCGAACGCAAGTTAGAGTAAAGTGCACTGTCAGATATGTATCATAAATTTGTGATAGAGTACAGAGATCTGGGTCATATGTCTAGTTATAGAATCTGCTCCTCTGAGACAGCATTACTGCATCCCCATCCATGCGTCTTGATACCCCCAAAGCGCCTCCCAAACTTCGAGTCGTGTTTGATGCTGCAAGCAAATATCAACAGCTGGTTTCATTAAATGAAACTGGGCTGATTTTAGATTTAATATATTCGCTGTAACAGCCGACATCTCCAAAATGTATCGCCAAGTTGACATTGCTGATGAAGATCTCAATTTTCAGCTAATTCTTTGGCCAGAAAAGGCTCTTAGAGTGGTAATACGGTAAGATATGCTTTGCACCGCATCAGCACCATAATTTTTGCAACTAGATGCTTATTTACATTAGCAGTAAATTTTTAGAATCGCATCCAGTAGCAGCAACTGTCATAATGGATTGTTTTATGAAGATGACACTGTGCTTGCTCGCGCTGACACATATGGTTTTACAAGGTTTACAAGAAATATGCCAACTAGTTAAAGAAGTTTTACTATCTGGAAGTTTTCCATGTGGCAAAATGGGCTCTCTAATCAAATTATGCTCTGATGAAGGCGAAAAAGTAAAAAAGGTCGAAGAGACATGGCTCCAGTAAAGACTCTTGGCATGCGTTGCGTACCGAGTGTGGATGAATTTAGGATACAATCTCGAGGTAGGTGCGTTTAGATTGATGAAGCCGATGAAGTACAACATTTGTCAGTTGCTTCTCGACTTTTCGACCCCTTGGTTACTATGTCCACTTATTTCAAATGAAAAATTCTGCTACGAAATTGTGGAAACAGAAACTAGATGGGGACGAGACGATTTCCTGCTTATCTTCATACGAAGTGGATTCAGTTTATGGATACTTTTACATGATCTCAGCAGAATAAAGCTGCCGCGATACGTCTGTGAGAGTCAATACAACCAGTTGCAAATCCGTCTGGCTTTGCAAGACGCTTCAGTGACGCTTATGGATACTCTATTTACGTATGTACACGGTATTGAAGATGAAGTAGAGACAGTGTTGCTTTGACGGCAAAGTCTATAGTCGCTCCGTTGGCGACTAAGACTATTCCTCGTCTGGAGTTGTGCGCTGCACGTCATTTGCTGAAACAACTTAAAATGCCCCTGTTCTGTCCAAATTTAGAATATGTTAGCGTTGATGGTCTGACTCTCAAGTAACTCTTAAAGCCGTTAGAAAGGGGCTACGTTATTATTTGCACTGTATTGGCAGTGCGTAATAGCCCAGGAGTTGTAGGAGTAAGACCAAGCATCTTAACTGACTCTGCCGAGAATTGGCCCCAACTTCATAAGTTCGAGCTCTACGCAGAAGTTAGCTCAGAAAACAAGAGATGTGTTTCAGTTTACAAAGTAGTTCATGAACTGGCAGAGTCAAATAGAATTTCAGAACTAATTGAACGACGATCTTCCTTCTCTAAAGTTATTCGAATAGTAGCGTATGTCATGAGGATCTGCTACAGAAATTATCGACCCAATTCTCATGTAGTGTCGGCCATTGAAAGAATACTTGCCTTTTGAAAACGGGTCAAATAGTGTAATATCATAGATTTCAACTAGAAATATTGTTGCTTGAAAAATCGCATGTTTTGCAGCCAAGTATTCAGTCATTAAACCCTTTCATTCACAAATTTGACGACTCTGGAACCACATTTTAAAGTCACTCGTGTAGGTGGCAGGTTGCACGAGTAACATTCCCTATCATGCAAAATTTCCTCTGTTGTTGCCTCGAGACGAAACCTTCGTCAAGATATTTGTGCGCAATCTGCACGTTAAAAATTATCACGCTGGCCCAAAAGTGTTAATAGCACTTTTGAGGCAGCAAATTTAACTAATAAATGCACGAGAAATGTGCTCAGCAGTTGTTCGCAACTGCGTCCATTGTTCAAAATTATTAGGCCAAATCATGGGCAACTTGCCTGCAGACCGTTTGAGAAGGTCGCCCATTCAGAGTCTGCGGTGTCGATTTTTGCGGACCATTTTTTGTAAGCTACAGATTGCGCGGTAGGCCCCCACGTCAAAGGCTGTTCACCTTGAACTTGTAGTTGACTTATCCACTGGTTTGCGGGCAGACGAGGACTACCGGAGAGAATCTTTAGCGACAATGCGACCAATTTCGTAGGGCGAACAACGTATTGAAAGATCTGCAAACGGCGTTCGAGATGCAGAAGGACATGCTTCAGGACAACGCCGCGGAGAGGGGGGTGGAGTGGATCTTCATTACACCTAGAGAACAACACTTGGGCTGTGGGAGGCGGCAGTCAAGGCCGCGAAGCATTAACTGGTGAGAGACGTCGGCAACAACAACCACACGACGAGCGCTGCTGAACTCCAGGCCAATGGCGGTCGGGGGCAGCAATCCCAACGACGGCAAGCCACTAACGCCAGGCCATTTGCTGCTGGGTCCGGTTCTAACCATGCAGCCGCGCAAAATAAGCGCCAGGCATACCTTGCAACATGGCAGCTGTCGGAGCTCAAGCCTTGGTTTTGGCACAGCTGGTCCAGGGATTATCTGCTCAGCCTCCAGCAGCGATCACAATGGTTAGCGATGAGGCCAACAACTTAGAGGTGGGTCGCGTGGTGCTGATTCGTTATTTCGTGGAGCCGTTGGTCCGTCAATTGTTTGCCTTCTCAGCTGAGCACTTACATCTTACGTAGCTTATACCCTGTACACATAAGTAAAAAGTATGGGGCGAATGGTAGATTTGCACATTGCACATTAATTTTCCTGTTGATTTTTTGGACATCGCTTAGCATTTAATGGCATTAAAGTAAGTAAGCTTGTAAAGTTAAGTGACTAATCATGCGGATCGAAGAAGATTCAAACCAACAAGCAGCTCTAAGCGCCCAGCAGTAACGGTTCGAACATTATATCGCCTAAAGTGATATTGAGCGCATAAAGACTTCGTTTGACCAAGAAAACAATATCTTTCGAAAGAACACAGCTCGAGTGTCGTCTTAAGATCTTAGAAGGATATATTGAAAAGGAAATGGGCCTACAAACTCCAATTCAAGAGTAATGATTCCAAGCCACCAAAAGAGGGCCAACTTGAGCATTTGTGTGTTGCCACCAAAGCCTTGTTTTTTAAATGCTGTTAAGCAAAACAAGCCTGAAGTGTGCACTGTCACTGCTAATACAAGTCATCATGCACAATTGCCAAAAATATCTCTACCAAAATTAAGAAATGACATTCAGCTTATAGGAATTTTAGGTGCCTTTTTTAACATTGGTTGATGCCGATCAGTCATTATCAAAAGGTAGAAAAAATAAATTACTTGCTATGTCTTTCAGATGAAGCGTTAGGAGTGGTGAAACCATTTCAATTGTCAGACAGTAATTATTAAAAAGATTTGCAGAGTCTTGATGCTGTTTATGATAATAAGTGCCTCATCTTTTTGATACAGTGTCGCAATTGTTCGAAATGTCAAGGATAAACCACGCATCGCCAGGAGGTCTGCGATCAATTATAGATACAGTTTCTGCTATTTATTCGTCGCTGTTGTCGTTGGCAACTGATACGGACATTGCCAACGCTATGATTATCCATATAGTCATGTCTAAAGTGTGGGCCAAACGACCAAATCTAGATACGAAAAACAGC
>JAECXB010002156.1:0-27091 GCA_018151435.1 Zaprionus africanus
CTAGGCACTGGGTTAGGCACTGGCTAGGCACTGGCTAGGCACTGGCTAGGCACTGGCTAGGCACTGGCTAGGCACTGGCTAGGCACTGGCTAGGCACTGGCTAGGCACTGGCTAGGCACTGGCTAGGCACTGGCTAGGCACTGGCCAGGCACTGGCCAGGCACTGGCTAGGCACTGGCTAGGCACTGGCTAGGCACTGGCTAGGCACTGGCTAGGCACTGGCTAGGCACTGGCTAGGCACTGGCTAGGCACTGGCTAGGCACTGGCTAGGCACTGGCTAGGCACTGGCTAGGCACTGGCTAGGCACTGGCCAGGCACTGGCTAGGCACTGGCCAGGCACCGGCTAGGCACTGGCTAGGCACTGGCTAGGCACTGGCCAGGCACTGGCTAGGCACTGGCTAGGCACTGGCTAGGCACTGGCTAGGCACTGGCTAGGCACTGGCTAGGCACTGGCCAGGCACTGGCTAGGCACTGGCTAGGGCACTGGCTAGGCACTGGCTAGGCACTGACTACACATTGGCTAGGCACAAGCAAGACACTGGCTAGACACAGGCCAGACCTGGCTAGGCACTGGCTAGGCACTGGCTAGGCACTGGCTAGGCACTGGCTAGGCACTGGCTAGGCACTGGCTAGGCACTGGCTAGGCACTGGCTAGGCACTGGCTAGGCACTGGCTAGGCACTGGCTAGGCACTGGCTAGGCACTGGCTAGGCACTGGCTAGGCACTGGCCAGGCACTGGCTAGGCACTGGCCAGGCACCGGCTAGGCACTGGCTAGGCACTAGCCAGGCACTGGCCAGGCACTGGCTAAGGCACTGGCTAGGCACTGCCAGGGGCACTGGCCAGGCACCGGCTAGACACTGGCTAAGCACTGGCTTAGGCACTGGCTAGGCACTGGCTAGGCACTGGCTAGGCACTGGCTAGGCACTGGCTAGGCACTGGCTAGGCACTGGCTAGACACTGGCCAGGCAGGCACTGGCCAGGCACTGGCTAGGCACTGGCTAGGCACTGGCCAGGCACTGGCCAGGCACTGGCCAGGCACTGGCTAGACACTGGCTAGGCACTGGCTAAGGCACTGGCCTAGGCACTGGCTAGGCACTGGCTAGGCACTGGCTAGGCACTGGCTAGGCACTGGCTAGGCACTGGCTAGGCACTGGCCAGCAGACTGGCTAGACACTGGCTAGGCACTGGCTAGACGGCAAGCACTGGCTAAGACACAGGCTAGACACTGGCCAGGCACTGGCTAGGCACTGGCTAGGCACTGGCTAGGCACTGGCTAGGCACTGGCTAGGCACTGGCTAGGCACTGGCTAGGCACTGGCCAGGCACTGGCTAGGCACTGGCTAGGCACTGGCTAGGCACTGGCTAGGCACTGGCTAGGCACTGGCTAGGCACTGGCTAGGCACTGGCCAGGCACTGGCTAGGCACTGGCTAGGCACTGGCTAGGCACTGGCTAGGCACTGGCTAGGCACTGGCTAGACACTGGCCAGGCACTGGCTAGGCACTGGCTAGGCACTGGCTAGGCACTGGCTAGGCACTGGCCAGGCACTGGCCAGGCACTGGCCAGGCACTGGCTAGGCACTGGCTAGGCACTGGCTAGGCACTGGCTAGGCACTGGCTAGGCACTGGCTAGGCACTGGCTAGGCACTGGCCAGGCACTGGCTAGGCACTGGCTAGGCACTGGCTAGGCACTGGCTAGGCACTGGCCAGGCACTGGCTAGGCACTGGCTAGGCACTGGCTAGGCACTGGCTAGGCACTGGCCAGGCACTGACAGGCACTGGCTAGGCACTGGCCAGGCACTGGCTAGGCACTGGCTAGGCACTGGCTAGGCACTGGCTAGGCACTGGCTAGGCACTGGCTAGGCACTGGCTAGGCACTGGCTAGGCACTGGCTAGGCACTGGCTAGGCACTGGCTAGGCACTGGCTAGGCACTGGCTAGGCACTGGCTAGGCACTGGCTAGGCACTGGCTAGGCACTGGCTAGGCACTGGCTAGGCACTGGCTAGGCACTGGCTAGGCACTGGCCAGGCACTGGCTAGGCACTGGCTAGGCACTGGCCAGGCACTGGCTAGGCACTGGCTAGGCACTGGCTAGGCACTGGCTAGGCACTGGCTAGGCACTGGCTAGGCACTGGCTAGGCACTGGCTAGGCACTGGCTAGGCACTGGCTAGGCACTGGCTAGGCACTGGCTAGGCACTGGCTAGGCACTGGCTAGGCACGAGCTATGCACTGGCTAGGCATTGGCTACGCACTGGCTAGGCACTGGCTAGGCACTAGCTTGACACTGGCTAGCCACTAACTACACATTGGCTAGGCACTAGCAAGACACTGGCTAGGCACTGGCTAGGCACTGGCTAGACACTGGCTATGCACTGGCTAGACACTGGCTATGCACTGGCTAGACACTGGCTAGGCACTGGCTAGACACTGGCTAGGCACTGGCTAGGCACTGGCTAGGCACTGGCTAGGCACTGGCTAGGCACTGGCTAGGCACTGGCTAGGCACTGGCTAGGCACTGGCTAGGCACTGGCTAGGCACTGGCTAGGCACTGGCTAGGCACTGGCTAGGCACTGGCTAGGCACCGGCTAGGCACTGGCTAGGCACTGGCTAGGCACTGGCTAGGCACTGGCTAGGCACTGGCTAGGCACTGGCTAGGCACTGGCTAGGCACTGGCTAGGCACTGGCTAGGCACTGGCTAGGCACTGGCTAGGCACTGGCTAGGCACTGGCTAGGCACTGGCTAGGCACTGGCTAGGCACTGGCTAGGCACTGGCTAGGCACTGGCTAGGCACTGGCTAGGCACTGGCTAGGCACTGGCTAGGCACTGGCTAGGCACTGGCTAGGCACTGGCCAGGCACTGGCTAGGCACTGGCTAGGCACTGGCCAGGCACTGGCTAGGCACTGGCTAGGCACTGGCTAGGCACTGGCTAGGCACTGGCTAGGCACTGGCTAGGCACTGGCTAGGCACTGGCCAGGCACTGGCTAGGCACTGGCTAGGCACTGGCTAGGCACTGGCTAGGCACTGGCTAGGCACTGGCCAGGCACTGGCTAGGCACTGGCTAGGCACTGGCTAGGCACTGGCTAGGCACTGGCTAGGCACTGGCTAGGCACTGGCTAGGCACTGGCTAGGCACTGGCTAGGCACTGGCTAGGCACTGGCTAGGCACTGGCTAGGCACTGGCTAGGCACTGGCTAGGCACTGGCTAGGCACTGGCTAGGCACTGGCTAGGCACTGGCTAGGCACTGGCTAGGCACTGGCTAGGCACTGGCTAGGCACTGGCTAGGCACTGGCTAGGCACTGGCCAGGCACTGGCCAGGCACTGGCTAGGCACTGGCTAGGCACTGGCTAGGCACTGGCTAGGCACTGGCTAGGCACTGGCTAGGCACTGGCTAGGCACTGGCTAGGCACTGGCTAGGCACTGGCCAGGCACTGGCTAGGCACTGGCTAGGCACTGGCCAGGCACTGGCTAGGCACTGGCCTAGGCACTGGCTAGGCACTGGCTAGGCACTGGCTAGGCACTGGCTAGGCACTGGCTAGGCACTGGCCAGGCACTGGCTAGGCACTGGCTAGGCACTGGCTAGGCACTGGCCAGGCACTGGCTAGGCACTGGCTAGGCACTGGCTAGGCACTGGCTAGGCACTGGCTAGGCACTGGCTAGGCACTGGCTAGGCACTGGCTAGGCACTGGCTAGGCACTGGCTAGGCACTGGCTAGGCACTGGCTAGGCACTGGCTAGGCACTGGCCAGGCACTGGCTAGGCACTGGCTAGGCACTGGCTAGGCACTGGCTAGGCACTGGCTAGGCACTGGCTAGGCACTGGCTAGGCACTGGCTAGGCACTGGCTAGGCACTGGCTAGGCACTGGCTAGGCACTGGCCAGGCACTGGCTAGGCACTGGCTAGGCACTGGCTAGGCACTGGCCAGGCACTGGCTAGGCACTGGCCAGGCACTGGCTAGGCACTGGCTAGGCACTGGCTAGGCACTGGCTAGGCACTGGCTAGGCACTGGCTAGGCACTGGCTAGGCACTGGCTAGGCACTGGCTAGGCACTGGCTAGCAGGCACTGGCTAGGCACTGGCTAGGCACTGGCTAGGCACTGGCCAGGCACTGGCTAGGCACTGGCTAGGCACTGGCTAGGCACTGGCAAGGCACTGGCTAGGCACTGGCTAACACACGGCTAGGCACCTGGCTAGGCACTGGCCTAGGCACTGGCTAGGCACTGGCTAGGCACTGGCTAGGCACTGGCTAGGCACTGGCTAGGCACTGGCTAGGCACTGGCTAGGCACTGGCCAGGCACTGGCTAGGCACTGGCTAGGCACTGGCTAGGCACTGGCTAGGCACTGGCTAGGCACTGCCAGGCACTGGCTAGGCACTGGCCAGGCACTGGCTAGGCACTGGCTAGGCACTGGCTAGGCACTGGCCAGGCACTGGCCAGGCACTGGCTAGGCACTGGCTAGGCACTGGCTAGGCACTGGCTAGGCACTGGCTAGGCACTGGCTAGGCACTGGCTAGGCACTGGCTAGGCACTGGCTAGGCACTGGCTAGGCACTGGCTAGGCACTGGCTAGGCACTGGCCTAGGCACTGGCTAGGCACTGGCTAGGCACTGGCTAGGCACTGGCCAGGCACTGGCTAGGCACTGGCTAGGCACTGGCTAGGGCACTGGCTAGGCACTGGCTAGGCACTGGCCAGGCACTGGCCAGGCTAGGCACTGGCTAGGCACTGGCTAGGCACTGGCTAGGCACTGGCTAGGCACTGGCCAGGCACTGGCTAGGCACTGGGCACTGGCTAGGCACTGGCTAGGCACTGGCCAGGCACTGGCTAGGCACTGGCTAGGCACTGGCTAGGCACTGGCCAGGCACTGGCTAGGCACTGGCTAGGCACTGGCTAGGCACTGGCTAGGCACTGGCTAGGCACTGGCTAGGCAATGGCACTGGCTGGGCACTGGCTAGGCACTGGCTAGGCACTGGCTAGGCACTGGCTAGGCACTGGCTAGGCACTGGCCAGGCACTGGCTAGGCACTGGCTAGGCACTGGCTAGGCACTGGCTAGGACACTGGCTAGGCACTGGCTAGGCACTGGCTAGGCACTGGCTAGGCACTGGCTAGGCACTGGCTAGGCACTGGCTAGGCACTGGCTAGGCACTGGCCAGGCACTGGCTAGACACTGGCTAGGCACTGGCCAGGCACTGGCTAGGCACTGGCTAGGCACTGGCTAGGCACTGGCTAGGCACTGGCTAGGCACTGGCCAGGCACTGGCTAGGCACTGGCCAGGCACTGGGCTGGCTAGGCACTGGCTAGGCACCTGGCTAGGCACTGGCTAGGCACTGGCTAGGCACTGGCTAGGCACTGGCTAGGCACTGGCTAGGCACTGGCTAGGCACTGGCTAGGCACTGGCTAGGCACTGGCTAGGCACTGGCTAGGCACTGGCTAGGCACTGGCTAGGCACTGGCTAGGCACTGGCTAGGCACTGGCTAGGCACTGGCTAGGCACTGGCCAGGCACTGGCTAGGCACTGGCTAGGCACTGGCCAAGGCACTGGCTAGGCACTGGCTAGGCACTGGCTAGGCACTGGCTAGGCACTGGCTAGGCACTGGCTAGGCACTGGCTAGGCACTGGCTAGGCACTGGCTAGGCACTGGCTAGGCACTGGCTAGGCACTGGCTAGGCACTGGCTAGGCACTGGCTAGGCACTGGCTAGGCACTGGCTAGGCACTGGCTAGGCACTGGCCAGGCACTGGCTAACGCCAGGCACTGGCTAGGCACTGGCCAGGCACTGGCTAGGCACTGGCTAGGCACTGGCCTAGGCACTGGCTAGGCACTGGCTAGGCACTGGCTAGGCACTGGCTAGGCACTGGCCAGGCACTGGCTAGGCACTGGCTAGGCACTGGCTAGGCACTGGCTAGGCACTGGCTAGGCACTGGCTAGGCACTGGCTAGGCACTGGCCAGACACTGGCTAGGCACTGGCTAGGCACTGGCTAGGCACTGGCTAGGCACTGGCTAGGCACTGGCTAGGCACTGGGCTAGGCACTGGCTAGGCACTGGCAAGCACTGGCTAGGCACTGGCTAGGCACTGGCTAGGCACTGGCTAGGCACTGGCTAGGCACCACTAGGCACTGGGCACTGGCTAGGCACTGGCTAGGCACTGGCTAGGCACTGGCTAGGCACTGGCTAGGCACTGGCTAGGCACTGCCCAGGCACTGGCTAGGCACTGGCTAGGCACTGGCTAGGCACTGGCTAGGCACTGGCTAGGCACTGGCTAGGCACTGGCTAGGCACTGGCTAGACACTGGCTAGACACTGGCTAGGCACTGGCTAGGCACTGGCAGGCACTGGCTAGGCACTGGCTAGGCACTGGTAGACACTGGCTAGGCACTGGCCATGCAGGCACTGGCTAGGCACTGGCTAGGCACTGGCTGAACACTGGGCACTGGCTAGGCACTGGCCTAGGCACTGGCTAGGCACTGGCTAGGCACTGGCTAGGCACTAGGCACTGGCTAGGCACTGGCTAGGGCACTGGCTAGCAGGCACTGGCTAGGCACTGGCCAGGCACCAGGCACTGGCTAGGCACTGGCTAGAGCACTGGCTAGGCACTGCCAGGGCTACTGGCTAGGCACTGGCTAGGCACTGGCTAGGCACTGGCTAGGCACTGGCTAGGCACTGGTTAGGCACTGGCTAGGCACTGGCTAGGCACTGGCTAGGCACTGGTTAGGCACTGGCTAGGCACTGGCTAGGCACTGGTTAGGCACTGGCTAGGCACTGGCTAGGCACTGGCTAGGCACTGGCTAGGCACTGGCTAGGACACTGGCTAGTCACTGGCTAGGCACTGGCTAGGCACTGGCTAGGCACTGGCCAGAGCACTGGCCAGGACACTGGCTAGACACTAGCCAGGCACTGGCCTAGGCACTGGCTAGGCACTGGCTAGGCACTGGCCAGGCACCGGCTGAAGCACTGGCTAGGCACTGGCCAGGCACTGGCCAGGCACTGGCCAGGCACTGGCTATGGGCACTGGCTAGGCACTGGCTAGGCACTGGCTAGGCACTGGCTAGGCACGAGCTAGGCACTGGCTAGGCACTGGCTAGGCACTGGCTAGGCACTGGCTAGGCACTGGCTAGGCACTGGCTAGGCATTGGCTACGCACTGGCTAGGCACTGGCTAGGTACTAGCTAGACACTGGCTAACCACTAACTACACATTGGCTAGGCAATAGCAAGACACTGGCTAGACACTGGCTAGACACAGGCTAGACTCTGGCTACAGGGGCACGTGGCAGGCACTGGCTAGGCACTGGCTAGCATGGCTAGGCACTGCTAGGCACTGGCTAGGCACTGGCTAGGCACTGGCTAGGCACTGGCTAGGCACTGGCTAGGCACTGGCTAGGCACTGGCTAGGCACTGGCTAGGCACTGGCTAGGCACTGGCCAGGCACTGGCTAGGCACTGGCTAGGCACTGGCTAGGCACTGGCTAGGCACTGGCCAGGCACTGGCTAGGCACTGGCTAGGCACTGGCCAGGCACTGGCTAGGCACTGGCTAGGCACTGGCTAGGCACTGGCTAGGCACTGGCTAGGCACTGGCTAGGCACTGGCTAGGCACTGGCTAGGCACTGGCTAGGCACTGGCTAGGCACTGGCTAGGCACTGGCTAGGCACTGGCTAGGCACTGGCTAGGCACTGGCTAGGCACTGGCTAGGCACTGGCTAGGCACTGGCTAGGCACTGGCTAGGCACTGGCTAGGCACTGGCTAGGCACTGGCTAGGCACTGGCTAGGCACTGGCTAGGCACTGGCTAGGCACTGGCTAGGCACTGGCTAGGCACTGGCTAGGCACTGGCTAGGCACTGGCTAGGCACTGGCTAGGCACTGGCTAGGCACTGGCTAGGCACTGGCTAGGCACTGGCCAGGCACTGGCTAGGCACTGGCTAGGCACTGGCTAGGCACTGGCTAGGCACTGGCTAGGCACTGGCTAGGCACTGGCTAGGCACTGGCTAGGCACTGGCTAGGCACTGGCTAGGCACTGGCTAGACACTGGCCAGGCACTGGCTAGGCACTGGCTAGGCACTGGCTAGGCACTGGCTAGGCACTGGCTAGGCACTGGCTAGGCACTGGCTAGGCACTGGCTAGGCACTGGCTAGGCACTGGCTAGGCACTGGCTAGGCACTGGCTAGGCACTGGCTAGGCACTGGCTAGGCACTGGCTAGGCACTGGCTAGGCACTGGCTAGGCACTGGCTAGGCACTGGCTAGGCACTGGCTAGGCACTGGCTAGGCACTGGCTAGGCACTGGCTAGGCACTGGCTAGGCACTGGCTAGGCACTGGCTAGGCACTGGCTAGGCACTGGCTAGGCACTGGCTAGGCACTGGCTAGGCACTGGCTAGGCACTGGCTAGGCACTGGCTAGGCACTGGCTAGGCACTGGCTAGGCACTGGCTAGGCACTGGCTAGGCACTGGCTAGGCACTGGCTAGGCACTGGCTAGGCACTGGCTAGGCACTGGCTAGGCACTGGCTAGGCACTGGCTAGGCACTGGCTAGGCACCGGCTAGGCACTGGCTAGGCACTGGCTAGGCACTGGCTAGGCACTGGCTAGGCACTGGCCAGACACTGGCTAGGCACTGGCTAGGCACTGGCTAGGCACTGGCTAGGCACTGGCTAGGCACTGGCTAGGCACTGGCTAGGCACTGGCTAGGCACTGGCTAGGCACTGGCTAGGCACTGGCTAGGCACTGGCTAGGCACTGGCTAGGCACTGGCTAGGCACTGGCTAGGCACTGGCTAGGCACTGGCTAGGCACTGGCTAGGCACTGGCTAGGCACTGGCTAGGCACTGGCCAGGCACTGGCTAGGCACTGGCTAGGCACTGGCTAGGCACTGGCTAGGCACTAGGCACTGGCTAGGCACTGGCTAGGCACTGGCTAGGCACTGGCTAGGCACTGGCTAGGCACTGGCTAGGCACTGGCTAGGCACTGGCTAGGCACTGGCTAGGCACTGGCTAGGCACTGGCTAGGCACTGGCTAGGCACTGGCTAGGCACTGGCTAGGCACTGGCTAGGCACTGGCTAGGCATTGGCTAGGCACTGGCTAGGCACTGGCTAGGCACTGGCTAGGCACTGGCTAGACACTGGCTAGGCACTGGCTAGGCACTGGCTAGGCACTGGCTAGGCACTGGCTAGGCACTGGCTAGGCACTGGCTAGGCACTGGCTAGGCACTGGCTAGGCACTGGCCAGGCACTGGCTAGGCACTGGCTAGGCACTGGCTAGGCACTGGCTAGGCACTGGCTAGGCACTGGCTAGGCACTGGCCAGGCACTGGCTAGGCACTGGCTAGGCACTGGCTAGACACTGGCTAGGCACTGGCTAGGCACTGGCCAGGGCACTGGCTAGGCACTGGCTAGGCACTGGCTAGGCACTGGCTAGGCACTGGCTAGGCACTGGCTAGACACTGGCTAGACACTGGCTAGACACTGGCTAGGCACTGGCTAGACACTGGCTAGGCACTGGCTAGACACTG
Organism: Zaprionus africanus; assembly: GCA_018151435.1. Classification (NCBI taxonomy): domain Eukaryota; kingdom Metazoa; phylum Arthropoda; class Insecta; order Diptera; family Drosophilidae; genus Zaprionus; species Zaprionus africanus. The sequence continues at coordinate 9,482 of JAECXB010002156.1, forward strand.
GCTAGACACTGGCCAGGCACTGGCCAGGCACTGGCTAGGCACTGGCTAGGCACTGGCTAGGCACTGGCCAGGCACTGGCTAGGCACTGGCCAGGCACTGGCTAGGCACTGGCTAGGCACTGGCTAGGCACTGGCTAGGCACTGGCTAGGCACTGGCTAGGCACTGGCTAGGCACTGGCTAGGCACTGGCTAGGCACTGGCTAGGCACTGGCTAGGCACAGGCTAGGCACTGGCTAGGCACTGGCTAGGCACTGGCTAGGCACTGGCTAGACACTGGCTAGGCACTGGCTAGGCACTGGCTAGGCACTGGCTAGGCACTGGCTAGGCACTGGCTAGGCACTGGCTAGGCACTGGCTAGGCACTGGCTAGGCACTGGCTAGGCACTGGCTAGGCACTGGCTAGGCACTGGCTAGGCACTGGCTAGGCACTGGCTAGGCACTGGCTAGACACTGGCTAGACACTGGCTAGACACTGGCTAGGCACTGGTTAGGCACTGGCTAGGCACTGGCTAGGCACTGGCTAGACACTGGTTAGACACTGGCTAGGCACTGGCTAGGCACTGGCTAGGCACTGGCTAGGCACTGGCTAGGCACTGGCTAGGCACTGGCTAGGCACTGGCCAGACATTGGCCAGGCACTGGCTAGGCACTGGCTAGGCACTGGCTAGGCACTGGCTAGGCACTGGCTAGGCACTGGCTAGGCACTGGCTAGGCACTGGCTAGGGCACTGGCTAGGCACTGGCTAGGCACTGGCTAGGCACTCGGTTAGGCACTGGCTAGGCACTGGCTAGGCACTGGCTAGGCACTGGCTAGGCACTGGCTAGGCACTGGCTAGGCACTGGCTAGGCACTGGCTAGGCACTGGCTAGGCACTGGCTAGGCACTGGCTAGGCACCGGCTAGGCACTGGCTAGGCACTGGCTAGGCACTGGCTAGGCACTGGCTAGGCACTGGCTAGGCACTGGCTAGGCACTGGCTAGGCACTGGCTAGGCACTGGCTAGGCACTGGCTAGGCACTGGCTAGGCACTGGCTAGGCACTGGCTAGGCACTGGCTAGGCACTGGCTAGGCACTGGCTAGGCACTGGCTAGGCACTGGCTAGGCACTAGCTAGACACTGGCTAGGCACTGGCTAGACACTGGCTAGGCACTAGCTAGACACTGGCTAGACACTGGCTAGACACCGGCTAGACACTGGCTAGACACTGGCCAGGCACTGGCCAGGGGCACTGGCTAGGCACTGGCTAGGGCACTGGCTAGGCACTGGCTAGGCACTGGCTAGGCACTGGCTAGGCACTGGCTAGGCACTGGCTAGGCACTGGCTAGGCACTGGCTAGGCACTGGCTAGGCACTGGCTAGGCACTGGCTAGGCACTGGTTAGGGCACTGGCTAGGCACTGGCTAGGCACTGGCTAGACTCTGGCTAGGCACTGGCTAGGCACTGGCTAGGCACTGGCTACGCACTGGCTAGGCACTGGCTAGGCACTGGCTAGGCACTGGCTAGGCACTGGCTAGGCACTGGCTAGGCACTGGCTAGGCACTGGCTAGGCACTGGCTAGGCACTGGCTAGGCACTGGCTAGGCACTGGCTAGGCACTGGCTAGGCACTGGCTAGGCACTGGCCAGGCACTGGCTAGGCACTGGCTAGGCACTGGCTAGGCACTGGCTAGGCACTGGTTAGGCACCGGCTAGGCACTGGCTAGGCACTGGCTAGGCACTGGCTAGGCACTGGTTAGGCACTGGCTAGGCACTGGCTAGGCACTGGCTAGGCACTGGCTAGGCACTGGCTAGGCACTGGCTAGGCACTGGCTGGGCACTGGCTAGGCACTGGCTAGGGCACTGGCTAGACACTCGGCTAGGCACTGGTTAGGCACTGGCTAGGCACTGGCTAGGCACTGGCTAGGCACTGGCTAGGCACTGGCTAGGCACTGGCTAGGCACTGGTCAGGCACTGGCCAGACACTGGCTAGGCACTGGCCAGACACTGGCTAGGCACTGGCTAGACACTGGCTAGGCACTGGCTAGACACTGGCTAGACACTGGCCAGACACTGGCTAGACACTGGCTAGGCACTGGCCAGGCACGGGCTACGCACTGGCCAGGCACTGGCCAGGCACCGGCTTGACACTGGCTAGACACTGGCTGCACACTGGCCAGACACTGGCCAGACACTGGCCAGACACTGGCCAGACACTGGCCAGGACACTGGCCAGACTCTGGCTAGCCGGCAATCGGCCAGGCACCGGCTGGGCACTCCCGCTGCGCACCGGCCAGGCACCGGCCAGGCACCGGCCAGGCACCGGCCAGGCACCGGCTGCGGCACCGGCCAGGCACCGGCCAGGCACCGGCCAGGCACCGGCCAGGCACCGGCCAGGCACCGGGCCGGGGCACCCGCCAGGCACCTGCCAGGCACCTGCCAGGCACTGGCTAGGCACTGGTTAGGCACTGGCCAGGGCACTGGCTAGGCACTGGCTAGGCACTGGCTAGGCACTGGCTAGGCACTGGCTAGGCACTGGCTAGGCACTGGCTAGGCACTGGCTAGGTACGAGCTATGCACTGGCTAGGCATTGGCTACGCACTGGCTAGGTACTGGCTAGGCACTAGCTAGACACTGGCTAGCCACTAACCACACATTGCCCAGGCACTAGCAAGACACTGGCTAGACACTGGCCAGACACAGGCCAGACACTGGCTAGGCACTGGCTAGGCACTGGCTATGCACTGGCTAGGCACAGGCCAGGCACTGGCTAGGCTCTGGCTAGGGCACTGGCTGGGCTCTAGCTAGGCACTAGCTAGGCACTGGCTAAGGCACTGGCTAGGGCACTGGCTAGCACTGGCTAGGCACCGGCTAGGCACTGGCTAGGCACTGGCTAGCACTGGCTAGCGGCACTGGCTAGGCACTAGCTAGGCACTGGCTAGGCACTGGCTGGGTACTGGCTGGAGGCACTGGCTTGGCACTGGCTAGGCACTGGCTGAGCACTGGTTAGGGGCACTTGCTAGGCACTGGTTGAGGCCTGGTTAGGCACTGGTTAGGCACTGGTTAGGCACTGGCTTGGCACTGGTTAGACACTGGTTCAGTCACTGGTTAGACACTGGCTAGGCACTGGCCAGGACACTGGCTAGTCACTGGTTAGACACTGGCTAGGCACTAGCTAGGCACGGGCTAGGCACTAGCTAGGCATTGGCTAGGCACTGGCTAGGCACTGGCTAGGCACTGGCTAGGCACTGGCTAGGCACTAGCTAGGCACTGGCTAGGCACTGGCTAGGCACTGGCTAGACACTGGCTAGGCACTGGCTAGACACTGGCTAGACACTGGCTGGACACTGGCTAGACACTGGCTAGGCACTGGCTAGGCACTGGCTAGGCACTGGCTAGGCACTGGCTAGGCACTGGCTAGGCACTGGCTAGGCACTGGCTAGGCACTGGCTAGGCACTGGCTAGGCACTGGCTAGACACTGGCTAGGCACTGGTTGACACTGGCTAGGCACTGGCTGGGCACTGGCTAGGCACTGGCTAGGCACTGGCTAGGCACTGGCTAGGCACTGGCTAGGGCACTGGCTAACCACTGACTAGACACTGGCTAGGCACTGGTTAGACACTGGTTAGACACTGGCTAGGCACTGGCTAGACACTGGCTAGGCACTGGCTAGGCACTGGCTAGGCACTGGCTAGGCACTGGCTAGGCACTGGCTAGGCACTGGCTAGGCACTGGCTAGGCACTGGCTAGGCACTGGCTAGGCACTGGCTAGGCACTGGCTAGGCACTGGTTAGGCACTGGCTAGGCACTGGCTAGACACTGGCTAGTCACTGACTAGGCACTGGCTAGGCACTAGCAAGACACTGGCTAGGCACTGGCTAGGCACTGGCTAGGCACTGGCTAGGCACTGGCTAGGCACTGGCTAGGCACTGGCTAGGCACTGGTTAGGCACTGGCTAAGCACTGGCTAGGCACTGGTTAGGCACTGGCTAGGCACTGGCTAGGCACTGGCTAGGCACTGGCTAGGCACTGGCTAGGCACTGGCTAGGCACTGACTAGGCACTGGCTAGGCACTGGCTAGGCACTGGCTAGGCACTGGCTAGGCACTGACTAGGCACTGGCTAGGCACTGGCTAGGCACTGGCTAGGCACTGGCTAGGCACTGGCTAGGCACTGGCTAGGCACTGGCTAGGCACTGGTTAGGCACTGGTTAGGCACTGGCTAGGCACTGGCTAGGCACTGGCTAGGCACTGGCTAGGCACTGGCTAGGCACTGGCTAGGCACTGGCTAGGCACTGGCTAGGCACTGGCTAGGCACTGGCTAGGCACTGGCTAGGCACTGGCTAGGCACTGGCTAGGCACTGGCTAGGCACTGGTTAGGCACTGGTTAGGCACTGGCTAAGCACTGGCTAGACACTGGCTAGACACTGGCTAGGCACTGGCTAGACACTGGCTAGGCACTGGCTAGGCACTGGCTAGGCACTGGCTAGGCACTGGCTAGGCACTGGCTAGGCACTGGCTAGGCACCGGCTAGACACTGGCTAGGCACTGGCTAGGCACTGGCTAGGCACTGGCTAGGCACTGGCTAGGCACTGGCTAGGCACTGGCTAGGCACTGGCTAGGCACTGGCTAGGCACTGGCTAGGCACTGGCTAGGCACTAGCTAGACACTGGCTAGCCACTACTACACATTGGCTAGGCACTAGCAAGCACTGTCTAGACACTGGCTAGACACTGGTTAGGCACTGGCTAGGCACTGGCTAGGCACTGGCTAGGCACTGGCTAGGCACTGGCTAGGCACTGGCTAGGCACTGGCTAGGCACTGGTTAGGCACTGGCTGGGCACTGGCTAGGCACTGGCTAGGCACTGGCTAGGCACTGGCTAGGCACTGGCTAGGCACTGGCTAGGCACTGGCTAGGCACTGGCTAGGCACTGCCTAGGCACTGGTTAGGCACTGGCTAGGCACTGGTTAGACACTGGCTAGACACTGGCTGGACACTGGCTAGACACTGACTAGGCACTGGCTAGACACTGGCTAGGCACTGGCCAGACACTGGCTAGACACTGGCTAGGCACTGGCTCGGCCCTGGCTAGACACTGGCTAGGCACTGGCTAGGCACTGGCTCGACACTGGCTAGGCACTGGCTAGGCACTGGCTAGGCACTGGCTAGGCACTGGTTAGGCACTGGCTAGACACTGGCTAGGCACTGGCTAGGCACTGGCTAGACACTGGCTAGGCACTGGCTAGACACTGGCTAGGCACTGGCTAGACACTGGCTAGGCACTGGCTAGGCACTGGCTAGACACTGGCTAGGCACTGGCTAGGCACTGGCTAGGCACTGGCTAGGCACTGGCTAGGCACTGGCTAGGCACTGGCTAGGCACTGGCTGGACACTGGCTAGGCACTGGCTAGACACTGGCTAGACACTGGCTAGGCACTGGCTAGACACTGGCTAGGCACTGGCTAGGCACTGGCTAGACACTGGCTAGGCACTGGCTAGGCACTGGCTAGGCACTGGCTAGGCACTGGCTAGGCACTGGCTAGGCACTGGCTAGGCACTGGCTAGACACTGGCTAGGCACTGGCTAGGCACTGGCTAGGCACTGGCTAGGCACTGGCTAGGCACTGGCTAGGCACTGGCTAGGCACTGGCTAGGCACTGGCTAGGCACTGGCTAGGCACTGGCTAGGCACTGGCTAGGCACTGGCTAGGCACTGGCTAGGCACTGGCTAGGCACTGGCTAGGCACTGGCTAGGCACTGGCTAGGCACTGGCTAGGCACTGGCTAGGCACTGGCTAGGCACTGGCTAGGCACTGGCTAGGCACTGGCTAGGCACTGGCTAGGCACTGGCTAGGCACTGGCTAGGCACTGGCTAGGCACTGGCTAGGCACTGGCTAGGCACTGGCTAGGCACTGGCTAGGCACTAGCTAGACACTGGCTAGCCACTAACTACACATTGGCTAGGCACTAGCAAGGCACTGGCTAGACACTGGCTAGGCACTGGCTAGGCACTGGCTAGGCACTGGCTAGGCACTGGCTAGGCACTGGCTAGGCACTGGCTAGGCACTGGCTAGGCACTGGCTAGGCACTGGCTAGGCACTGGCTAGGCACTGGCTAGGCACTGGCTAGGCACTGGCTAGGCACCGGCTAGGCACTGGTTAGGCACTAGCTAGGCACTGGCTAGGCACTGGCTAGGCACTGGCTAGGCACTGGCTAGGCACTGGCTAGGCACTGGCTAGGCACTGGCTAGGCACTGGCTAGGCACTGGCTAGGCACTGGCTAGGCACTGGCTAGGCACTGGCTAGGCACTGGCTAGGCACTGGCTAGGCACTGGCTAGGCACTGGCTAGGCACTGGCTAGACACTGGCTAGGCACTGGCTAGGCACTGGCTAGGCACTGGCTAGGCACTGGCTAGGCACTGGCTAGGCACTGGCTAGGCACTGGCTAGGCACTGGCTAGGCACTGGCTAGGCACTGGCTAGACACTGGCTAGGCACTGGCTAGGCACTGGCTAGGCACTGGCTAGACACTGGCTAGGCACTGGCTAGGCACTGGCTAGACACTGGCTAGGCACTGGCTAGGCACTGGCTAGGCACTGGCTAGGCACTGGCTAGGCACTGGCTAGGCACTGGCTAGGCACTGGCTAGGCACTGGCTAGGCACTGGCTAGGCACTGGCTAGGCACTGGCTAGGCACTGGCTAGGCACTGGCTAGGCACTGGCTAGGCACTGGCTAGGCACTGGCTAGGCACTGGCTAGGCACTGGCTAGGCACTGGCTAGGCACTGGCTAGGCACTGGCTAGGCACTGGCTAGGCACTGGCTAGGCACTGGCTAGGCACTGGCTAGGCACTGGCTAGGCACTGGCTAGACACTGGCTAGGCACTGGCTAGACACTGGCTAGGCACTGGCTAGACACTGGCTAGGCACTGGCTAGACACTGGCTAGGCACTGGCTAGGCACTGGCTAGGCACTGGCTAGACACTGGCTAGGCACTGGCTAGGCACTGGCTAGGCACTGGCTAGGCACTGGCTAGGCACTGGCTAGGCACTGGCTAGGCACTGGCTAGGCACTGGCTAGGCACTGGCTAGGCACTGGCTAGACACTGGCTAGGCACTGGCTAGGCACTGGCTAGGCACTGGCTAGGCACTGGCTAGGCACTGGCTAGACACTGGCTAGGCACTGGCTAGACACTGGCTAGGCACTGGCTAGACACTGGCTAGGCACTGGCTAGGCACTGGCTAGGCACTGGCTAGGCACTGGCTAGGCACTGGCTAGGCACTGGCTAGACACTGGCTAGGCACTGGCTAGGCACTGGCTAGGCACTGGCTAGGCACTGGCTAGGCACTGGCTAGGGCACTGGCTAGGCACTGGCTAGGCACTGGCTAGGCACTGGCTAGGCACTGGCTAGGCACTGGCTAGGCACTGGCTAGGCACTGGCTAGGCACTGGCTAGGCACTGGCTAGGCACTGGCTAGGCACTGGCTAGGCACTGGCTAGGCACTGGCTAGGCACTGGCTAGGCACTGGCTAGGCACTGGCTAGGCACTGGCTAGGCACTGGCTAGGCACTGGCTAGGCACTGGCTAGACACTGGCTAGGCACTGGCTAGGCACTGGCTAGGCACTGGCTAGGCACTGGCTAGGCACTGGCTAGGCACTGGCTAGGCACTGGCTAGGCACTGGCTAGGCACTGGCTAGGCACTGGCTAGGCACTGGCTAGGCACTGGCTAGGCACTGGCTAGGCACTGGCTAGGCACTGGCTAGGCACTGGCTAGACACTGGCTAGGCACTGGCTAGGCACTGGCTAGGCACTGGCTAGGCACTGGCTAGGCACTGGCTAGGCACTGGCTAGGCACTGGCTAGGCACTGGCTAGGCACTGGCTAGGCACTGGCTAGGCACTGGCTAGGCACTGGCTAGGCACTGGCTAGGCACTGGCTAGGCACTGGCTAGGCACTGGCTAGGCACTGGCTAGACACTGGCTAGGCACTGGCTAGGCACTGGCTAGGCACTGGCTAGGCACTGGCTAGGCACTGGCTAGGCACTGGCTAGGCACTGGCTAGGCACTGGCTAGGCACTGGCTAGGCACTGGCTAGGCACTGGCTAGGCACTGGCTAGGCACTGGCTAGGCACTGGCTAGGCACTGGCTAGGCACTGGCTAGGCACTGGCTAGGCACTGGCTAGGCACTGGTTAGGCACTGGCTAGGCACTGGCTAGGCACTGGCTAGGCACTGGCTAGGCACTGGCTAGGCACTGGCTAGGCACTGGCTAGGCACTGGCTAGGCACTGGCTAGGCACTGGCTAGGCACTGGCTAGGCACTGGCTAGGCACTGGCTAGGCACTGGCTAGGCACTGGCTAGGCACTGGCTAGGCACTGGCTAGGCACTGGCTAGGCACTGGCTAGGCACTGGCTAGGCACTGGCTAGGCACTGGCTAGGCACTGGCTAGGCACTGGCTAGGCACTGGCTAGGCACTGGCTAGACACTGGCTAGGCACTGGCTAGGCACTGGCTAGGCACTGGCTAGGCACTGGCTAGACACTGGCTAGGCACTGGCTAGGCACTGGCTAGGCACTGGCTAGGCACTGGCTAGGCACTGGCTAGGCACTGGCTAGGCACTGGCTAGGCACTGGCTAGGCACTGGCTAGGCACTGGCTAGGCACTGGCTAGGCACTGGCTAGGCACTGGTTAGGGCACTGGCTAGGCACTGGCTAGGCACTGGCTAGGCACTGGCTAGGCACTGGCTAGGCACTGGCTAGGCACTGGCTAGGCACTGGCTAGGCACTGGCTAGGCACTGGCTAGGCACTGGCTAGGCACTGGCTAGGCACTGGCTAGGCACTGGCTAGGCACTGGCTAGGCACTGGCTAGGCACTGGCTAGGCACTGGCTAGGCACTGGCTAGGCACTGGCTAGGCACTGGCTAGGCACTGGCTAGGCACTGGCTAGGCACTGGCTAGGCACTGGCTAGGCACTGGCTAGGCACTGGCTAGGCACTGGCTAGGCACTGGCTAGGCACTGGCTAGGCACTGGCTAGGCACTGGCTAGGCACTGGCTAGGCACTGGCTAGGCACTGGCTAGGCACTGGCTAGGCACTGGCTAGGCACTGGCTAGGCACTGGCTAGGCACTGGCTAGGCACTGGCTAGGCACTGGCTAGGCACTGGCTAGGCACTGGCTAGGCACTGGCTAGACACTGGCTAGGCACTGGCTAGGCACTGGCTAGGCACTGGCTAGACACTGGCTAGGCACTGGCTAGACACTGGCTAGGCACTGGCTAGGCACTGGCTAGGCACTGGCTAGGCACTGGCTAGGCACTGGCTAGGCACTGGCTAGGCACTGGCTAGACACTGGCTAGACACTGGCTAGGCACTGGCTAGGCACTGGCTAGGCACTGGCTAGGCACTGGCTAGGCACTGGCTAGGCACTGGCTAGGCACTGGCTAGGCACTGGCTAGGCACTGGCTAGGCACTGGCTAGGCACTGGCTAGACACTGGCTAGGCACTGGCTAGACACTGGCTAGGCACTGGCTAGGCACTGGCTAGGCACTGGCTAGGCACTGGCTAGGCACTGGCTAGGCACTGGCTAGGCACTGGCTAGGCACTGGCTAGGCACTGGCTAGGCACTGGCTAGGCACTGGCTAGGCACTGGTTATGCACTGGTTAGGCACTGGTTATGCACTGGTTAGGCACTGGCTAGGCACTGGTTAGGCACTGGCTAGGCACTGGTTAGGCACTGGCTAGGCACTGGTGAGGCACTGGCTAGGCACTGGCTAGGCACTGGTTAGGCACTGGTTAGGCACTGGCTAGGCACTGGTTAGGAACTGGTTAGGCACTGGTTAGGCACTAGCTAGGCACTGGAAAGGCACTGGTTAGGCACTGGCTAGGCACTGGTTGGGCACTGGCTAGGCACTGGTTAGGCACTGGCTAGGCACTGGCTAGGCACTGGTTAGGCACTGGTTAGGCACTGGCTAGGCACTGGTTAGGCACTGGTTAGGCACTGGCTAGGCACTGGCTAGTCACTGGCTAGTCACTGGCTAGACACAAGCCAGGCACTGGCTAGGCACTGGCAAGGCACTGGCTAGGCACTGGCAAGGCACTGGCTAGGCACTGACTAGATACAGGCTAGACACTGGCTAGACACTGGCTAGGCACTGGCTAGGCACTGGTTAGGCACTGGCTAGGCACTGGTTAGGCACTGGTTAGGCACTGGCTAGGCACTGGCTAGACACTGGCTAGTCACTGGCTAGACACTGGCTAGACACAAGCCAGGCACTGGCTAGGCACTGGCAAGGCACTGGCTAGGCACTGACTAGACACAGGCTAGACACTGGCTAGACACTGGCTAGGCACTGGCTAGGCACTGGCTAGGCACTGGCTAGGCACTGGCTAGGCACTGGCTAGGCTAGGCACTGGCTAGGCACTGGCTAGGCACTGGCTAGGCACGACCGATGCACTGGCTAGGCATTGGCTAGGCATTGGCTACGCACTGGCTAGGCACTGGCTAGGCACTAGCTAGACACTGGCTAACCACTAACTACACATTGGCTAGGCAATAGCAAGACACTGGCTAGACACTGGCTAGACACTGGCTAGACTCTGGCTAGGCACTGGCTAGGCACTGGTTAGGCACTGGCTAGGCACTGGCTAGGCACTGGCTAGGCACTGGCTAGGCACTGGCTTGGCACTGGCTAGACACTGGCTAGGCACCTGCTAGGCACTGGTAAGGCACTAGCTAGGCACTAGCTAGGCACTGGTTAGGCATTGGCTAGGCACTGGCTAAGCACTGGCAAAACACTGCTTAGGCACTGCCTAGACACTGGCTAGTCACTGGCTAGACACTGGCTAGGCACTGGCTAGACACTGGCTAGGCACTGCCTAGACACTGGCTAGGCACTGGCTAGACACTGGCTAGGCACTGCCTAGACACTGGCTAGGCACTGCCTAGACACTGGCTAGGCACTGGCTAGGCACTGGCTAGGCACTGGCTAGGCACTGGCTAGGCACTGGCTAGGCACTGGCTAGGCACTGGCTAGGCACTGGCTAGGCACTGGCTAGGCACTGGCTAGGCACTGGCTAGGCACTGGCTAGGCACTGGCTGGGCCTGGCTAGGCACTGGCTAGGCACTGGCTAGGCACTGGCTAGGCACTGGCTAGGCACTGGCTAGGCACTGGCTAGGCACTGGCTAGGCACTGGCTAGGCACTGGCTAGGCACTGGCTAGGCACTGGCTAGGCACTGGCTAGGCACTGGCTAGGCACTGGCTAGGCACTGGTTAGGCACCGGCTAGGCACTGGCTAGGCACTGGCTAGGCACTGGCTAGGCACTGGCTAGGCACTGGCTAGGCACTGGCTAGGCACTGGCTAGGCACTGGCTAGGCACTGGCTAGGCACTGGCTAGGCACTAGCTAGGCACTAGTTAGGCACTGGCTAGGCACTGGCTAGGCACTGGCTAGGCACTGGCTAGGCACTGGCTAGGCACTGGCTAGGCACTGGCTAGGCACTGGCTAGGCACTGGCTAGGCACTGGCTAGGCACTGGCTAGGCACTGGCTAGGCACTGGCTAGGCACTGGCCAGGCACTGGCTAGGCACTGGCTGGGGCACTGGCTAGGCACTGGCTGGACACTGGCCCGGGCACTGGCTAGGCACTGGCTAGGCACTGGCTAGGCACTGGCTAGGCACTGGCTAGGCACTGGCTAGGCACTGGCTAGGCACTGGCTAGGCACTGGCTAGGCACTGGCTAGGCACTGGCTAGGCACTGGCTAGGCACTGGCTAGGCACTGGCTAGGCACTGGCTAGGCACTGGCTAGGCACTGGTTAGGCACTGGCTAGGCACTGGCTAGGCACTGGCTAGGCACTGCCTAGGCACTAGCTAGGCACTAGCTAGGCACTAGCTAGGCACTGGCTAGGCACTGGCTAGGCACTGGCTAGGCACTGGCTAGGCACCTGCTAGGCACTGGCTAGGCACCTGCTAGGCACTAGTTAGGCACTAGCTAGGCACTGGCTAGGCACTGGCTAGGCACTGGCTAGGCACTGGCTAGGCACTGGCTAGGCACTGGTTAGGCACTGGCTAGGCACTGGCTAGGCATTGGCTAGGCACTGGCTAGGCACTGGCTAGGCACTGGCTAGGCATTGGTTAGGCACTGGCTAGGCACTGGCTAGGCACTGGCTAGACACTGGCTAGGCACTGGCTAGACTCTGGCTAGGCACTGGCTAGACACAGGCTTAATTCAGGCTAGATACAGGCTAGACACAGGCTAAACACATGGTAGAAAAAGGCAAAACACAGGATAAAAACTGGCCAGACACAGGCTTATTTAAGGATAGACAAATTTTATTATAGGCGTGACATAGGATATACGCAGACTTGACACTGGGTAGACACTAGCTAGACACTGGCTAACCACTAACTACACATTGGCTAGGCAATAGCAAGACACTGGCTAGACACTGGCTAGACACTGGCTAGACTCTGGCTAGGCACTGGCTAGGCACTGGTTAGGCACTGGCTAGGCAGTGGCTAGGCACTGGCTAGGCACTGGCTAGGCACGACCGATGCACTGGATAGGCATTGGCTAGGCATTGGCTACGCACTGGCTAGGCACTGGCTAGGCACTAGCTAGACACTGGCTAACCACTAACTACACATTGGCTAGGCAATAGCAAGACACTGGCTAGACACTGGCTAGACACTGGCTAGACTCTGGCTAGGCACTGGCTAGGCACTGGTTAGGCACTGGCTAGGCACTGGCTAGGCACTGGCTAGGCACTGGCTAGGCACTGGCTAGGCACTGGCTAGACACTGGCTAGGCACCTGCTAGGCACTGGTTAGGCACTAGCTAGGCACTAGCTAGGCACTGGTTAGGCATTGGCTAGGCACTGGCTAAGCACTGGCAAAACACTGCTTAGGCACTGCCTAGACACTGGCTAGTCACTGGCTAGACACTGGCTAGGCACTGCCTAGACACTGGCTAGTCACTGGCTAGACACTGCCTAGACACTGCCTAGACACTGGCTAGGCACTGCCTAGACACTGGCTAGGCACTGGCAAGGCACTGGCTAGGCACTGGCTAGGCACTGGCTAGGCACTGGCTAGGCACTGGCTAGGCACTGGCTAGGCACTGGCTAGGCACTGGCTAGGCACTGGCTAGGCACTGGCTAGGCACTGGCTAGGCACTGGCTAGGCACTGGCTAGGCACTGGCTAGGCACTGGCTAGGCACTGGCTAGGCACTGGCTAGGCACTGGCTAGGCACTGGCTAGGCACTGGCTAGGCATCTAGGCACTGGCTAGGCACTGGCTAGGCACTGGCTAGGCACTGGCTAGGCACTGGGCTGGCCTGGGCAGGGCACTGGCTAGGCACTGGCTAGGCACTGGCTAGGCACTGGCTAGGCACTCTAGGCACTGGCTAGGCACTGGCTAGGCACTGGCTAGGCACTGGCTAGGCACTGGTTAGGCACTGGCTAGGCACTAGGCACTGGCTAGGCACTGGCTAGGCACTGGCTAGGCACTGGCTAGGCACTGGCTAGGCACTGGCTAGGCACTGGCTAGGCACTGGCTAGGCACTGTGGCACTGGCTAGGCACTGGCTAGGCACTGGCTGGAGGCACTGGCTAGGCACTGGCTAGGCACTGGCTAGGCACTGGCACTGGCTAGGCACTGGCTGGGCACTGGCTAGGCACTGGCTAGGCACTGGCTAGGCACTGGCTAGGCACTGGCTAGGCACTGGCTAGGCACTGGCTAGGCACTGGCTAGGCACTGGCTAGGCACTGGCTAGGCACTGGCTAGGCACTGGCTAGGCACTGGCTAGGCACTGGCTAGGCACTGGCTAGGCACTGGCTAGGCACTGGCTAGGCACTGGCTAGGCACTGGCTAGGCACTGGCTAGGCACTGGCTAGGCACTGGCTAGGCACTGGCTAGGCACTGGCTAGGCACTGGCTAGGCACTGGCTAGGCACTGGCTGGGCACTGGCTGGGCACTGGCTAGGCACTGGCTAGGCACTGGCTAGGCACTGGCTAGGCACTGGCTAGGGCACTGGCTAGGCACTGGCTAGGCACTGGCTAGGCACTGGCTAGGCACTGGCTAGGCACTGGCTAGGCACTGGCTAGGCACTGGCTAGGCACTGGCTAGGCACTGGCTAGGCACTGGCTAGGCACTGGCTAGGCACTGGCTAGGCACTGGCTAGGCACTGGCTAGGCACTGGCTAGGCACTGGCTAGGCACTGGCTAGGCACTGGCTAGGCACTGGCTAGGCACTGGCTAGGCACCTGCTAGGCACTGGCTAGGCACTGGCTAGGCACTGGCTAGGCACTGGCTAGGCACTGGCTAGGCACTGGCTAGGCACTGGTTAGGCATTGGCTAGGCACTGGCTAGGCATTGGCTAGGCACTGGCTAGGCATTGGCTAGGCACTGGCTAGGCACTGGCTAGGCACTGGCTAGACACTGGCTAGGCACTGACTAGACACTGACTAGGCACTGGCTAGACTCTGGCTAGGCACTGGCTAGACACAGGCTTAATTCAGGCTAGATACAGGCTAGACACAGGCTAAACACATGGTAGAAAAAGGCAAAACACAGGATAAAAACTGGCCAGACACAGGCTTATTTAAGGATAGACACAACCTTATTATAGGCGTGACATAGGATATACGCAGACTTGACACTGGGTAGACACTAGCTAGACACTTGCTAGACCCAGGCAAGACATTCGCTATGCACTGGATAGACATTGGCTAGGCACTGGCTAGACATTGGCTAGGCACTGGCTAGACATTGGCAAGGCACTGGATAGACATTGACTAGGCACTAGCAAGACTCTGGCTAGACACTGGCTAGACATTGGCTAGACCCTGGCTAGGCTCTGGCTGGACACTGGCTAGGCACTGGCTAGACACTGGCTAGGCACCGGCTAGACACTGGCTAGGCACTGGCTAGACACTGGCTAGACACTGGCTAGACACTGGCTAGACACTGGCTAGACACTGGCTAGACACTGGCTAGACACTGGCTAGACATTGGCAAGGCACTGGATAGACATTGACTAGGCACTAGCAAGACTCTGGCTAGACACTGGCTAGACATTGGCTAGACCCTGGCTAGGCACTGGCTAGGCACTGGCTAGGCACTGGCTAGGCACTGGCTAGGCACTGGCTTGGCACTGGCTAGACACTGGCTAGGCACCTGCTTGGCACTGGTTAGGCACTAGCTAGGCACTAGCTAGGCACTGGTTAGGCATTGGCTAGGCACTGGCTAAGCACTGGCAAAACACTGCTTAGGCACTGCCTAGACACTGGCTAGTCACTGGCTAGACACTGGCTAGGCACTGCCTAGACACTGGCTAGTCACTGGCTAGACACTGCCTAGACACTGCCTAGACACTGGCTAGGCACTGCCTAGACACTGGCTAGGCACTGGCAAGGCACTGGCTAGGCACTGGCTAGGCACTGGCTAGGCACTGGCTAGGCACTGGCTAGGCACTGGCTAGGCACTGGCTAGGCACTGGCTAGGCACTGGCTAGGCACTGGCTAGGCACTGGCTAGGCACTGGCTATGCACTGGCTAGGCACTGGCTAGGCACTGGCTAGGCACTGGCTATGCACTGGCTAGGCACTGGCTAGGCACTGGCTAGGCACTGGCTAGGCACTGGCTAGGCACTGGCTAGGCACTGGCTAGGCACTGGCTAGGCACTGGCTAGGCACTGGCTAGGCACTGGCTAGGCACTGGCTAGGCACTGGCTAGGCACTGGCTAGGCACTGGCTAGGCACTGGTTAGGCACCTGCTAGGCACTGGTTAGGCACTGGCTAGGCACTGGCTAGGCACTGGCTAGGCACTGGCTAGGCACTGGTTAGGCACTGGTTAGGCACTGGTTAGGCACTGGCTAGGCACTGGCTAGGCACTAGCTAGGCACTAGCTAGGCACTGGCTAGGCACTGGCTAGGCACTGGCTAGGCACTGGCTAGGCACTGGCTAGGCACTGGCTAGGCACTGGCTAGGCACTGGCTAGGCACTGGCTAGGCACTGGCTAGGCACTGGCTAGGCACTGGCTAGGCACTGGCTAGGCACTGGCTAGGCACTGGCTAGGCACTGGCTAGGCACTGGCTAGGCACTGGCTAGGCACTGGCTAGGCACTGGCTAGGCACTGGCTAGGCACTGGCTAGGCACTGGCTAGGCACTGGCTAGGCACTGGCTAGGCACTGGCTAGGCACTGGCTAGGCACTGGCTAGGCACTGGCTAGGCACTGGCTAGGCACTGGCTAGGCACTGGCTAGGCACTGGCTAGGCACTGGCTAGGCACTGGCTAGGCACTGGCTAGGCACTAGCTAGGCACTAGCTAGGCACTGGCTAGGCACTGGCTAGGCACTGGCTAGGCACTGGCTAGGCACTGGCTAGGCACTGGCTAGGCACTGGCTAGGCACTGGCTAGGCACTGGCTAGGCACTGGCTAGGCACTGGCTAGGCACTGGCTAGGCACTGGCTAGGCACTGGTTAGGCATTGGCTAGGCACTGGCTTTGGCTAGGCTTAGGCATTGGCTAGGCACTGGCTAGGCACTGGCTAGGCACTGGCTAGACACTGGCTAGGCACTGACTAGACACTGACTAGGCACTGGCTAGACTCTGGCTAGGCACTGGCTAGACACAGGCTTAATTCAGGCTAGATACAGGCTAGACACAGGCTAAACACATGGTAGAAAAAGGCAAAACACAGGATAAAAACTGGCCAGACACAGGCTTATTTAAGGATAGACACAACCTTATTATAGGCGTGACATAGGATATACGCAGACTTGACACTGGGTAGACACTAGCTAGACACTTGCTAGACCCAGGCAAGACATTCGCTATGCACTGGATAGACATTGGCTAGGCACTGGCTAGACATTGGCTAGGCACTGGCTAGACATTGGCAAGGCACTGGATAGACATTGACTAGGCACTAGCAAGACTCTGGCTAGACACTGGCTAGACACTGGCTAGACACTGGCTAGGCACTGGCTAGGCACTGGCTAGACACTGGCTAGGCACTGGCTAGACACTGGCTAGGCACTGGCTAGGCACTGGCTAGGCACTGGCTAGACACTGGCTAGACACTGGCTAGACACTGGCTAGACACTGGCTAGACACTGGCTAGACACTGGCTAGACACTGGCTAGACATTGGCTAGGCACTGGCTAGACACTGGCTAGACACTGGCTAGACACTGGCTAGACACTGGCTAGACACTGGCTAGACACTGGCTAGGCACTGGCTAGACACTGGCTAGGCACTGGCTAGACACTGGCTAGGCACTGGCTAGACACTGGCTAGGCACTGGCTAGACACTGGCTAGGCACTGGCTAGACACTGGCTAGGCACTGGCTAGACACTGGCTAGGCACTGGCTAGGCACTGGCTAGACACTGGCTAGACACTGGCTAGACACTGGCTAGACACTGGCTAGACACTGGCTAGACACTGGCTAGGCACTGGCTAGGCACTGGCTAGACACTGGCTAGGCACTGGCTAGACACTGGCTAGGCACTGGCTAGGCACTGGCTAGGCACTGGCTAGGCACTGGCTAGGCACTGGCTAGACACTGGCTAGGCACTGGCTAGACACTGGCTAGGCACTGGCTAGACACTGGCTAGGCACTGGCTAGACACTGGCTAGGCACTGGCTAGACACTGGCTAGGCACTGG